>JACEGR010003226.1:0-109161 GCA_014170235.1 Listronotus bonariensis | reverse complement strand
TACGTAGGGTGTTCGGAAAGTTTTGAGATATACGTACATTTATTTGATTTTTTCAAAATAATTTCCACCACATTGAATACACTTTTCCATTCTAACAAACCAGTCACTGAAAATAGCTTTCCACTTTTCATTTGAAATTTCAGCGCATATTTTATCCCAGGCCTACAGTAGCGCGTCTTCAGTTTTAAACTTTTGTCCTTTCAGTTGGCTCTTGACAAAAGGAAACAACCCAAAGTCACACGGCACCAAGTCGGGGCTATAGGGCGGATGTTTCAAAAGTCTCAAGCCTGCATCTGTCAAAAATTGACTGGTAAGTTCAGCTCGATGAGGTGAGGCATTGTCATGATGAAGGTACCAGCTAGCGAGTTGCGAGTTTGGGCGAATCACTATTAACTTTTCTATAAGTTTTGAAAGGCATACTGTAGTGTTCCAGAGAGCATTTACGGTCTTCTGTTCTCGGAGAACAACACGTTTAATTATTCTTCTTGAACCAAAGAAAACAACTATCATTATATTTTTTACAGATCTTGATTTGCGAACTTCGGTCGGAGTTTCTTCACCTTCGAGAACGAGAACATATCTTACTCTGTTGTTTAGTTGTGACGTCGTAATAATAAAGATAAGTTTCATCTCCCGTGACAATCGACACTATGTCTTTAGATTTACCCTCCTGGAATTTAGACATCATTTTTTTACACCAATTCACTCTTTGTGTCTGCTGCTCGGGAGTTAATTTGTGTCGAACCCAAAGAGTACAAATTTTTCTAAAACCCAAATGCTCATGTATGATCGTGTGTAATGTTGCTAAACTAATGTTCAATGTCTCTTCTAACTGTCGATAGGTAATTCGTCGGTTTGTTTCTATAGCTTTTTGGACGGCAGATATGTTTTCTGGGGTAACTACTTCACACGGTCGACCTGAGCGTGAGGTGTCTTCAAGCTAAAACGAGCCCCGCTAAAATTGTTTGTACCATCTGTATATGGTCGCACGAGATGGACAGTCATCACCAAGTATAGGCTTTATTTATTCTAAACACTGTTCTTGAGATAACCCACGTGAAAAGTTGTATTTCAAAATTGCACGGCACTCGATAGTCGTCCACGCCGCCATTGTGCTAAAATCGCTGGACACGAACTGGCGCAAAACTGATAGTTTACTAATAACTATGTAGGACTACGACATGTCATGACATGTACAAACAAAAAACATAAATGTTACTTTCCTGCACCTTTTAGTTACAAAGTATCTCAAAACTTACTGAACACCCTACGTATTTTAAGTAAAACATAAATATACAACATTTAATTTCCTTAGTTTATTATTAGCCTTATTTACTAAAAAAGTAAAAGAGTTTAAATAATAAGAGCTATTGTTGTGTTTCCGATGCAGTCTCATGAAGTCTCGATACTTTTGTCAAAGATTTTTTACGTTTTTCTTTATCAGTTTTTGTACTTACACTTGCCTTCTTACTTTTTGTTACTTCTGAGTGTTAGGACAAATACAAGATTTTTTTATAATTTACAAGGTTTTTCATTTTAAAAATTAATATGTTTTGTCCTACACTGTATATCCTAAAAGATAAAAGCATTCTGATGAAAGATATGGATTCTACAGAATCTACCCAAACGGGGTTTTTATTTATTTTATACGTTAAAAAATAAAGAAAGTTGGGAAGATGTATCTCTATTACGCGTCTAAGAATAATTTAAAATTATTTTTCAGATTTGGATGGTCATATTTCCAAAACTAATTGAGATAGATACATCAAATGTAGTATTTTTTTAGAGCATTTTAAAAGATTATGTTGGTGGTGATATAATATTCAGGGAATTCCATTTAAAAAAATCATATCCATTGTTACCTACCCTGTATATCATATGAGATAATAACCATCGGATTACTCATTAGAATACTACCGAATTAACCAAACAAGCTGATATTTTAGTTTATTTTGTACAATAAAAATGATAATGTTAAGGGGGTGTAAATTTATAATAAAATATAAAAAGTTTTAGGTTTCCAAAAAGCATTTGTAATAATTTATAATTTTTTTTTAATATTTTTCGAGTAAAAAGCAACATATTTTAAGTTAGATTGGTAAGTTTCAGAATTTGGACCAAAAAAATTAATTTCTATCCCATAGTGCGATGACCAGCTGCATTAACCGGCATATCATAAAAGAAATATAGCAAAGGCGGCCGCAAAGACAAGCATGCGGATTTATTTGCTTTAAACTTTTTTGTAATTTTTTTTTCTTATCAAAGAGCCCCGAATTTACATTTTTAAACTGTTCCTTCTATACTTAACTGCGCGTCTGTGGGCAGCGTTTAGGAAAAACGTTTTGTTGCTGTTATAAATGAATCTATTTTTGTGGTTGTTTTTGTTTTGGTTAATAAATGTTTTAGTATTCTTGTTAAATTGGGTGTTTTGTATACATACCCTTTAAAAATAAATGAATATTTGTTCAATCAATGGCCAAATATGTTTTTTTTTATTTTCTTGGTAAATTGGCTGTTTAGAACAATGCAAAATATTAGGTTTTATAGTTGTAATCACAAAAAAAAATGCAATTTTTTGAGATACTCAGATACAGGGTGACCCATTTGAAAAAATGCAAGTTTGGGTTATATCTCAAAAATTAAAACATTTATGTTCATTTTAGGTAAGTAAAAAGTAATAAAACTTTTGCATTTGAAGTTTCTTTCTATCGCAATAAATGTCCGAGTAATAAAACATAATAAAAATCGAAGAATTTTAACAATCACACTGTATCTTTTAAACCAATCAAGTAAACGTGGATCTAATTGCGCCATTAAACTAAACACTAAAAAGAGGACGGGACACGTATCTTAGTTTAACCTTTATCCTATAATGCCAACCAAAAAACCACCCTGTACAAATTTACGACACTACTGGCTGATCATCGGCTGACAAAATATAGTGACTTTACCCAGTCTTTCTAATTGTTTCATGATATTTTACCTCTCTTGCGCCTCCGACCTTGAAATGTTTAAAGTTTAAGTTAAGTCATAACCCTTTTCGGTATATTAAATACGGCCTGTCCATGGATGGGGTTTACACGAGGACAAATGGAAAAAGAAAAATATTTTTTAAGAAAAAGTTATTTTTGATAAAAAGTTTTGGTAGTAACGAAATGTGATTTACGAAGAGAAAAAGTTGATTTTGGATACAGGGTTAGCAAAAACTTGAAAAACAGGATGTTTCTCCAGGAGAAACCTCTCTTTAAATTAACAATGAGGGAAGCAGCAAATCAGAATCTGGTATAAATTACTACCGTTAATTAAAGCCATATGACCATGCAAAGAAATGCTTCTTACTTTTTGACGCCTTCACCATGCGTCGGAAAAAAATTCAGAGACTAAATTCGCTGAAAATTGAGCTGATTTAGAAAATTTATAAATCATTTTATACAAGGGAAAAATAGTCATACGTTTCTTTAAAAATATATAGTTAAAATTTCTTTCAAACGCCTAAATTAAAATTAATGATATAAAACTAAAAAAATAAAAATTGCAATACATTTTTACAAAAATTAATAATTAATGCATTTTACAGAGGAGAACAAAATCTATCATGTATCACTAAATGGCGATAACACAATTTCCCTACACTGGATGATAGATTACCCTCAAGAAACATTAACTTTTGAGATACACTTACCCTCAAAGTTTGGTTGGTTTTCATTCGGATTTTCTGATAGAGGTGATTCTTTTCCAGCAGATTATTGCTTATTGTCAAAAAACTTTGAAGATAAATTAAGTTTGTTGGTAAGTCAAGTAAAAAATTTAAAATATGTAAAAATGCAATTATTTTGGTTTTATAATTACACTTCTATTTGCAACAAAAAAAAATTGAATAGAGTTGTAACATTATTAACACCCAGGAGTAAAAATAAACAGGGTGTCCAGAAACTCAACCATAAAACTTAAATGGGTGATTTTTTATTGAGAAGTAGGAAAAAAAGTTTTTGTGAATATACAGAGTTATTTTTAAGTTAATATATTTGTCCTAACACAGTATAGAATTAAATAAAAAAAAACATTTTTCAAATAAAATTATTTCCGAAAATGCTTCGTTTCCGAAATACAAGGTGTTTAAATTTTAAGAAAAAATGCCTTTTTATCATACCTTTTCTTTTACTTCATTACATTACATTTTTTCAGTAAAGGAAAAAATACCAGTGGCGTTCAAAGAATATTTGTATTGAATTTTTTCGAGAAAAAATAGTACGCCACTGCTTTTTCTTCGAATCAATATTATTTTTCAAATATATATATATATATATATATATATATTTTTTTTCGTTCGACGAACGGTTTTGTTTAAAAAAATAAAAGCCATTTTGATGTACGGCAAAATCTCTAAAATCTGATATAGTGTTTTGTATGTAAAATTCGTTTTTGACTTTTAATAAAAATTATTACTACTGTTTTTTTTAATTTAGTTTAAATTGTAATAATGTAAGTTTCTAATCTTTTTTATAAACAAATTAGATAAAAACGAGTTTTACATACAAAACACCATATCAGATTTTAGCGATTTTGCCGTGCATCAAAATGGCTTTTATTCTTTTAAACGAAAACCGTTCGACAAACTAAAAATAAAAATATCTAGAAACCAAATTAGCTCCAAAGTAAATGTATATTTTATAAATAACATTGATTTTAAAAAAGCAGTGCAACTATTTTTTTTTTTTAATTAATATAAATCTTGTTCGAACGCCACTGGTATTTTTTAAATTTAAGAGCAGAAAATGTAATGCAATGGTTAAAAAAAGTGTACCAAATTTTGCGAACCTATCTGAAATGGTGGGAAAGTTATGATAAAAAGGCTTTTTTTCTTAAAACCCTGAACTAACCAGAATTTTTCGAGCATTATTATATTTGAAAATAATCCTATTTTTTTTTGCATTCTATACTGTATTGGGAGAAATATATCAACTTTATAACAACCCTGTATGTCCTAAGCGTCATACTTCAAACACATACACACACAGTCAAAATTTAAAAAATATCTTCTATATAATTTTTATAACACATTTTATATTTATTTAGATAGATTACCTTTATTGGTTTTGGAGATATGGCCATCCAAATCAGGTATTCAGGTTAATTTTTATTAAAGTACTGCCATTTTTTGGGAGTTAAAGGTATTCACCATTTCTGTGGTTATAAAAAACTTGTCAGGAGCTTTAAAATTATGTTCCACAAGACCCTCCTTTTCATTTAATTTTTCTTTTAAAATGGCGCCCAGCTGTCAGTTTGACATTTATATCTGTCATTTCTTGTTTAAAATTTAGTTTATGTTGTTTTACTAAAGTCCCTTAAATTTCATAAAAATGACTATACAAGTCAAAAGTTAGGGGGTCCTGACTTTTAGACAAGCAGTGTATTTACAGGCTGTCCCACCGGAACTGCTGCAATCGATTACTCGAAAAGTAGACCTTGGAAAATTTAAAAATTTTTAAACATCATGTCAGGAGAATATACGACTTGAATTTTTTACAGTCTACCACTTCCGGTTATACCAGAAGTTAATGTTAATTTCCTTATTTTAAATGGAACACTCTATATATTATTTATTTTTAGGTTCTGCTCAAAAATTTTTAACGTCTTTTATAAATATTGTTTCATACCTAAGTTTAACCGTTTTTACTTATTTTAAATTTTATGTCAAACATGACATTTGCAAGCCATTACAAACCCATCAATTTTTTTAATGCCGCCGCCAGACATTTGGCAAACTACGACGAACTTTCACGAACAACCATTGTGTTACAAATAGTTTGCCAAATGTTTCAACAAATAGTTTGACACAACTTCGCCCCATGTCTGGCGGCAGCATTAAATAAAAGCCTTTAATATGAATTAAGTTTGAGTTGCTCGTAGGGAAAGAACTACTAAAAGTAGACTGTATTGATATTTAAACAATTATTAAATAGAGAGTTGTTAAAAACAATTAAAAAAAAAATATATGTCGACAAAAACCTCAAAAGTCTTTGGTTATAAGGATGTCTTTTTTCAAAAACTTTAAGAGTTTTTAAAATATATATCTATTTTACTATGTATCAATTTTAACAATGCTTTTAAGTAAGGGTAGATACGGTGTAGTTAACCATGACTACGCATTACGTCGTCAAGGCCAACTAGAAGCCAAACCAAGCCGTACTTAAAAGCGTTGTTTAACTAAATAAATAATAAATTGTAAATATTTCTGAAAACTGTAAATTATAGGGAATCAACATCCTTTTACAAAGGTATAGGGAAGGTAATAAAAAATATTTGTTTTTATTTTAAAAAATGACTTTTTAAGCTTTTTACAATATACTTACTTTTAAATGATTATTTTTAACCACTCTGTATTTATTAATTGTCAAAATATCATTAAAGTCTACCAGAAGGGGGCAGAATACTGAAAATCGGTATTCGAAGACGAATACAAATACCGGAAAAGAAAGTATTCGAATACCGAATATTTGAGTACTTGGAAGAAAAAAGTATTTGAATACATGAATATCCGGAATCGGTATTCGAATACTGGAACCGAAAAATCTCGAATATTACTAAACAAAAGCAAACAAAACCCATGACAAAATTGAAGAGAAAAAAAAAAGGTCCTCACCTCCTTTTTATCTAATTTCCTTCCCTTTTGTTGTTTAAATCATGACAAATTTAGTATTCGGATACTACTTATACTTTTACAGTATTCGGAATGCCGGTATTTGAATACAGAATACCGAATACTGAGCAAAATAGTATTCTGCCGAATACCGAATACCAAACACACAAATATATTCGAATACTATTCGAATACTATTCGAATACTGGCAAAACGTATTCTGAATACTATTCAGAATACGACCCAACTCTGCAGTCTACCAAAGTAGTTCTTTCTCTTTAAAGAATCCAACCCCAACTCATATAAAAGGCTTTTGTTGAGAAAAAAGTGATGGTTATGTCATGGCTTGCAAACGTCATTTTTGACATAAATTTTAAAATAAGTCAAAAACGGTTGAACTTATACTTTGGCCACTATAAATTGATAATGAATATCTAGTAAGTAACTCCGGTTACTGTAGTTTTAAACCATAAAATACATTTTTTATTGTGGTAACTATAGGGATACTGACTTTTAAGCCACTAAAATACATTTTTTGATCAGGTGTCTTTCGGCATAACCAAAAATGGCAGAACTGCCGTAATATTTTATGTGTATGTACCCCACTAACTTAAAATGTTACCAAATTTTCAAGGCCTACTTTTGAAAAATCGATCGCATCAATTCCCAGTGGGACACTCTGCATATTTATAGAAAGTTTTTGTCTTATTTTCCTTAAAGAATCTTTACTTAAACTTTGTCCATAAAGTTAATTCATACATCTTATTACTAAATATTCTATTACTTTTTATGCTGCCGTCACACATTGGGGAAGTTGTGGCCGAACTATTTGTCGAAACATTTGGCACACTTTTTGTAAAGTCCGTTTTTACAGTCGGCAAGTTCTTTCTGCAATTTTATTGCAGCAACTTTCTTTTAACAATAAACTTGCTGCAAGTTTATTGCAGATTCGTTTTACAGTCGGCAATTCGCTTTTTAATATTGCTACAATTTGCCTCAATATTGCTGCCGTTACCCCTTCTGGGGGATGAAAATTAAAAAAAAAAAGCAAGAAGGTGGTGGTCACTTAACTAGTAATTTTGGGTGGGTTTGGTACCACTAAAATAACCAAATTTTTCCCAGACTTGCGGTTGCAACTGCAAGAAAAATCGCTCCAACTGGTAAAGTTGCAAGTCGCAATCAAGTTGCAGAATCCACTGCCAAAAATCAGCTGTTCGCGTACTGCGCATGCCTACCACAAGTTTCTTGCAAGTTGCAGGAAAGAACTTGCCGACTGTAAAGCGGACTTAAGCAAATGTGTGTGTAAAAAGTTGGGACAATCAAGGCAAATGCAGACAAACTACCCGTCCACACAATGGTGTTTGCGAAAGTTTGTCGTGGTTGGCCCAATATCTAGCGGCGGTACTAAATACATCGTAAATAAATATTATAATATTATTTAAACACTAGTTGGGTCCGCTGGTTCGGTAAAGAAGCCCTTAACGTCATCATTATCTGCGCGAAATCTCTTTTAATCGCGGCTTCGTGGGCTTCGTATCGTTACCATAAAAGTAGGCGTTAAGTTTTGATTTAAAATAAAAAATACCATTTTAACTTCAGGTCAAGGGAGTAACAGGAGAATTCCCGTAGATAATGATGACGTCGGTGGCTTCTTTACTAAACGGGCGGACCCTAAATGATTATCATTTCGTTTACGGTTTTTTTAGGATACGTGGGCGAATGAACAAGGAGTCATTGAAATAGATAGGCACCAAGATTGTCAAAAATTTCGATTCGTAAAAACAAAGAAACTAACTAAATTTACTTTTAAAAGAAAATTTGATACATGTGATAACAGAGACTATATTATTGAGGTGGGTAAAAAAATATATTATTTTATGCTAAAATAAAAATTTACTTTATCCCCTACCAAAAAAAATAAAAACACAAGGCCAACCATAACTAATCACAAAAAAGGCGAATGTTTTTTTCGTTTGTTAGATCTACACGTCTTGGTGCTGAATTTTAAAACACTATGTTTAGATATATTTTTTGCCAGACGCATTTATTTATTTATATTTATACCCTAAGATCTGAATTAGTGACCTTTCCCATCTGTTTACCGGATAAAAAATATTTTATTATTTTCGTATAACCCTAAACACTTTACAATTTGTACCATAACTTTCTCTAAAACTCCTTTGACGCTAGTTTCGCATGTTTGTTTTTCCTATTATTTAACCCATTGAAATTCGATGCGTTTAATCTATTAGTCCAAGAGCCCGTGAGCAGCAGACCTTCGTTATTTTGTAAAAGCTGAAAGTTTGTCAGTTCATGCCGACATCGGTTAATGCAATTGTAGACTATGAAGTTTGACTCACAGTGGCTTTGGCAGGTAACAGGTACCAAATATTAAATAAGTGAAACTTAGCTTTCGTCATTTCGTAAAAGCGTAAAATTTTATATATGTTATTTGGGTACCTATTAGAAGATATTTCTTTAGACGGCGGACAGTTTTGACAGTTCCAGCCCCTTGGTAGACAAACATTCTGGGGTGGCCCAATGGTCCAAGAAAAGCCAATATTTCTGTTTTTTAACAAGATATGACAAAAGTCTTATATAAGAGTTGTAAAGTTTCTAAATAGGCATGACTCACAAATATTTTGATGTATACAAAATGTACCAAAAAATGTTATTACTGTGAGATTAGTTTTTAAACTAAATGTTTTTGGAGACACTCTCTATACATCAAAATATTTTTTTATGGCTGGACAATCCACGAAGGCTGAAAGCCTAAATACTAACGTCCCGTGGGTGTCTTAAGCAGGGTAAGAGGAAGTTTGTTAACACGGGACTTAAATACTTGAAAATTTGGGGGAAGGAAAGACATCCGCGGGCAGCAGGTTCCACATTCTAGAAACTCTAGGGATAAAAGAACGAACGAATTGGGAAGTTCGGGGCCTGTCAATTGGACCGTATAGGGATGCATACGTGCGGCACCACGAGTTTCTCAGTTGGGAGCTGCAAGAGGAGGGACTATACTGGATAATTCGTCGGAGCAGAAGCCGTAAAAGTATCTATAGAAGAGCGATAGAGCTCCCACAGCTCGACGATAGGCAAGACAAGGAAGTCTTTGAGTAAGTAAAGGATCATTAATAAGACGAATAGCCCTTCTTGGAATGGCATCAAGAATGCTGAGGGTTGTAGGGGATGCCATTCCCCAGACATGAGAACAATATTCCAGAGAGGGTCGAATTTGGGACACATACAAAGTGTATAAATTGGAAGGGGAAAATATTTTTATTTTCATATCTGGTTTAATAACAGAAATATTAAACTTCTTCGGACCATTAAGCCACCCCAAATTGTTTATCTGTCAAGGGGTTTGAACTGTCAAAACTGCCTGGCGTTTGAAGAAATATATGTTAATAGGTACCTAAGTAACATATTTAAAATTTAGCTTTTATAAAATTACAAAAATTAAATTTCAGTTAATTAACCTTTGGTACCTGGTACCAGCCAAAGCCACTATGAGTCACACTTTATAGTCTCCCGTTGCTTTTCACTGTGTTGGGAGCATGCACTGACAAACTTTCAGATTTTATAAAATAACGACGGTCTCTCACTCACGGGCTCTTACTTTATATACTTTGAGAACTTTTTATTGATTATGAATTCCTAATAGGTAACTACGGTTTCTGAGTTTTTAAACCAATAAAACACATTTTTTATTGTGGTTACTTACTTTTTAAACCAATATAATATATTTCTTGTTCAGGGTTTTTTCAATTTATAGTTCCCAAAGTACGGATCATTAATTAAAATGATTATTTTTTTGGTAATTTTCTCTGATCATATTTTTATTCATAACTTAGGATGGTACGACACACATTGTATGGTCCAGAGGCTTCGAAAAACTTCCTACCGCTAAAGGTCTTAACATCAGCGTATCAACTCGAGAAAATTTTGGAATGGTTAGGGTAAATCTTTTAAAAAATATTCATGCTAACACAGAGCTGCCGTCCTATGTAAAAACTTTGGACCTATTGACCGATAAAGTAAAAGTACCTGCTGAAGAAACAACTTATTGGTGCAAGGTTTTAAGTTACCCGAAGAATTTAAAGAAAAACACCATATATATCAGGTATGTATACCGGGTGACACCAGATGTTGTTACCTTCAGGTTTTCAAACTAATACAAATTTTACAGTTTAAGCAAAGCATAAAGTTGCTCTTTTTTCATTGCCTAATTTTAAAATCACTTCCGAATTAATTGAAAGTAACGTAAACTTTCTTATTTTAAATTCAAGTGCCAACTTTTTTATAATTGCATTTTCTATAAACGTATCTCTTCAAAAAGGTATTATACAGGGTGTTTCTTTTAAAATGCGGCCAGAAATTACTTCTAAAGAAAATCAAGTAACGCTTGATTTCTGCTTAATTTTTTCGCTGAATAGGCTATAAAAATTAAAACATGACTGACCTATTTTACTTTTAAAGGCAGTCATTTATATACAGGGTGCTACAAATTCGAGGGCCGCCATTAGTAACTCGCGAATGGTAAGAGATACAGAGTTGGTTAAATTGTGGCAATGATATGCGATTTTCTATGCTTAACAATATTCCGTTTAAAAAATTAAAAAATCAGCAGCCGTTCCGGAATTATTCAAAAAAAACTGAATTTTGCGAAACAGTTTTTATTAAGTTAAGTATGCATTAACTTTTATAACAATTTACGATAAAGTTAATGGAGGCGTTTAATTATTTTAATACTGTATAACAAGAATTTATGTAAATTACATTATTTATTCTTAGCTTGTTAGTTAAATAAGAAAATATAGGTAAACAAAAAAAAAAGTAATGATAAAAAAGAAGCAAACTTAACTTCAAATGAAAATTTTCATAAACGTTTAAATAAAATCGTAACTTTTAAAGAAAAAATAGTTAATAGTGTTTTTTGGTTCAAAAAGACACATTAATGTAAAATGTGATATACCACCTTTGGAATTGAAATAAAAAGCGATTTATTAAGTTTAAAATAAAATGTTCCGCTTATTTAAAAAAAATAAAGTTGATGATGGCGGCTCAACCATGAAACGTCGTGTTTGTATAACATCATTTTTATAAAGGAAAGGTGGCAATTATAGGTTGACATTTGTTTTAAAATATTCCTTTAAATAAACTGAAAAAACAAATAATTGTTTTGCAAAATTTAGTTTTTTCGAATAACTCCGGAACGGCTAAATTTTTAAAACGAAATATTGTAAAGCAGAAAAATTTGCATCGTCATGCTCCATGCCCCAATTTAATCACCTTGATATATCTTAGTGTATATATATATTTTTTAAATTATTTACATTTTCTTATTTTGTTTTTATTGAAACTCACGAGAAAAAATACAACATTTTTAAACACCCTATATTCTATGTAAATCAGTACAGTCAATTTAATTTAAAATTATTAAATTTTAAGGAAATAAAGTATCGAAATAAAAAGTCTATTTTATTATAGTATGAAGCCAAAATTCAGGATAGCAGTCAAGGCCTTGTCCACCACATGGAAATATTCCATTGTGAAACTAATGTCGACGAAGAGATACCCCTTTATAATGGAAACTGTTTTACTAAAGACAGACCTAAAAAACTCAAGTTTGCAAAAGGGTGTTAGCCGCATGGGCGATGGGGCGCCCCCTTTTACCTATCCAGAGGTAATATTTTTAAATAATAGTAATAATGTTTGTTTTCCTCAGATTCTGTCTATAGATTTCAATAATATTTATTTTTTTTGATGTTTTATCTATCATTATTTTTAGGAAGCAGCTTTGCCATTAGGAGGTGAAAACTTTAATCCCTATGTGATGCTTGAAATCCACTATAACAATCCAGAATTAAAATCTGGTAAGCACAGTTAAAGAACACAAAATCTCTTTAAAAAATGTATTTAAAGTAAAAAAAAACTAATGGTGAGCAAACGATATACAAAACCGGTAATTATAAGGAGATACTCATAATTAATGAGTAGAGGTACATCGTTCAACTGAATCCGATTCAACCTGTCGAGATCGAGACTTAGAAACGTGTTCTTATTGGTCAGTTTCGGACGAAACCTTGACATCAGACCAATTTGAACACGTTTCTAAGATTGATCTGATCAGTTGAATCAAATTCACTACCGATGTACCTCTCTACTCATTTATAACTGACTTCAAAAATGAGGAGGTTCTTTTTATTAAAATGAGTGCCCCTCCGCGGTGGACTTTTTTTCTCTGCCATTACGTACGTTCGTGTGGTAAAGTTGCCTCTAGATAGGTACATGCTTAGATGATAAAGAAAAAAGAAGAGATCATGGGCGCATTCAGAATCGACAACTTTGGGGTAAAATTTATTTTGTTTACCGAACTAAAGGGAGACTACAGTGAAACGGCGGGCGTATTTTCTACCAAGAATCCCCTTGTCTACCTGCCCAAGAAAAAGGGTCAGATAAGGACATGTATATTTTCGACCAGGGATGTACGAATATGGAATGTTTTTCAGCCTCTGGACCATACAATGTGTGTCGTACCATCCTAAGTTATGAATAAAAAAATCTTTTAATTAATGATCCTTACTTTGGGAACTATAAATTAAGAAAAACCCCTGAACAAGAAATATATTATATTGGTTTAAAAAGTGAGTAACCACAATTAAAAATGTGTTTTATTGGTTTAAAAACTCCGTAGTTACCTATTAGGAATTCATAATCAATAAAAGTTCTCAAAGTATATAAAATAAGAGCCCGTTAGTGAGAGACCTTCGTTTTTTATAAAATCTAAAAGTTTGTCAGTGCATGCTCCCAACACAGGGAAAAGCAATGGGAGACTATGAAGTTTGACTCATAGTGGCTTTGGAAGGTACCAGGTACCAAAGGTTAATTAACTGAAATTTAATTTTCGTCATTTTATAAAAGCTAAATTTTAAATATGGTACTTAGGTACCTATTAACATATATTTCCTCAAACGCCAGGCAGTTTTGACAGTTCAAACCCCTTGACAGATAAACAATTTGGGGTGGCATAATGGTCCGAAGAAGTTCAATATTTCTGTTATTAAACAAGATATAACAATAAGCCTTATATAAGAGTTGTGGGGTTTCCAAAAATGCATGTTCTAAAAATATTTTTCCCTTTCAATTTATACACTTTGTATGTGTTCCAAATTCGACCCTCTCTGGAATATTGTTTTCATGTCTGGGGAATGGCATCCCCTACAACCTTCAGCAATCTTGATGCCATTCCAAGAAGGGCTTCTATAGATACTTTTACGGCTTCTGCTCCGACGAATTATCCAGTATAGTCCCTTCTCTTGCAGCTCCCAACAGAGAAACTCGTGGTGCCGCACGTATGCATCCCTATACGGTCCAATTGGACAGGCCCCGAACTTCCCATTTCGTTCGTTCTTTTATCCCTAGAGTTTCTAGACTGTGGAACCTACTGCCAGCGGAGTTCCTTCCTTCCCAAATCTTCAAGTTTTTAAGTCCCGTGTTAACAAACTTCCTCTTACCCTGCTTAAGACACCCACGGGACGTTAGTATTTAGGCTTTCAGCCTTTGTGGATTGTCCAAAGATAAAAAAATATTTTGATGTATAGAGAGTGTCCCAAAAACATTTAGTTTAAAAAACTAATCTCACAGTAATAACATTTTTTGGTACATTTTGTATACATCGAAATATTTTTGAGTCATGCCTATTTAGAAATTTTACAACTCTCATATAAGACTTTTTGTCATATCTTGTTAAAAAACAGAAATATTGACTTTTCTTGGACCATTGGGCCACCCCAGAATGTTTGTCTACCAAGGGGCTGGAACTGTCAAAACTGTCCGACGTCTAAAGAAATATCTTCTAATAGGTACCCAAGTCACTTATATAAAATTGAGCTTTTACGAAATGACGAGAGCTAAGTTTCAGTTATTTAATATTTAGTACCTGTTACCTGCCACAGCCACTGTGAGTCAAACTTCATAGCCTACAATTGCATTTACCGATTTCGGCATGAACTGACAAACTTTCAGCTTTTACAAAATATCAAAGGTCTGTTGCTCGCGGGCTCTTGGACTAATAGATTAAACGCATCGAATTTCAATGGGTTCAATAATAGGAAAAACAAACATGCGAAATAAGCGTCAAAGGAATTTTAGAGAAAGTTATGGTACAAATTGTAAAGTGTTTAGGGTTATACAAAAATAATAAAACAGTTTTTATCCAGTAAACAGATGGGCAAAGTTCACTTCTGATTCAGATCTTAGGGTATAAATAAGAATATTAAACTGTCTCTGGCAAAAAATATATCTATACACAGTGATTTAAAATTCAGTACCAAGACGGCCATAGAAAAATCAAATATATAGTGATCTATGTATATGTAGATCTAACAAACGATAAAAAAATCCCTGACTGCCTTTTTAAATAATATTTATTTACGTAGTTAAATAATTCTGTGCTTAAATAAGCACATTGTGTTTTGTTATGGTTGGTCTTATGTTGTTTTTTTTAAGTAGAGAAAAAAGTAAATTTTTATTTTAGCATAAAATAATATATTTTTGCTTACCTCAATAATATAGTCTCTGTTATCACATGTATCAAATTTTCTTTTAAAAGTGAATTTGGTTACTTTCTTTGTTTTTACGAATCGAAATTTTTGACAGTCTTGATGCCTGTCTATTTCGATGACTCCTTGTTCATTCGCCCACGTATCCTAAAAAACCGTAAACGAAATGATAATCATTTAGGGTCCGCCCGTTTAGTAAAGAAGCCACCGACGTCATCATTATCTGCGCGAATTCTCCTGTTACTCCCTCGACCTGTAGTTAAAATGGTATTTTTTATTTTAAATCAAAACTTTAAAATGCCTACTTTCATGGTTACGATACGAAGCCCACGAAGCCGCGATTAAAAGAGAGATACAGGAGATTTCGCGCAGAAAATGATGACGTTAAGGGCTTCTTTACCGAACGAGCGGACCCTAACTAGTGTTTAAATAATACTATAATATTTATTTACGATGTATCTAGTGCCGACGCCAGACATTGGGCCAACCACGACAAACTTTCGCAAACACCATTGTGTGGACGGGTAGTTTATCTGCATTTGCCTTGATTGTGCCCGACTTTTTACACATACATTTGCTTAAGTCCGCTTTACAGTCGGCAAGCTCTTTCTGCAACTTGCAAGAAACTTGTGGTAGGCATGCGCAGTACGCGAACAGCTGATTTTTGGCAGTGGATTCTGCAACTTGATTGCGACTTGCAACTTTACCAGTTGAGCGATTTTTTCCTTGCAGTTGCAACCGCAAGTCTGGGAAAAATTTGGTTATTTTAGTGGTACCAAACCCACCCAAAATTACTAGTTAAGTGACCACCACCTTCTTGCTTTTTTTTAAATTTTCATCCCCCAGGAGGGTAACGGCAGCAATATTGAGGCAAATTGTAGCAATATTAAAAAGCGAATTGCCGACTGTAAAACGAATCTGCAATAAACTTGCAGCAAGTTTATTGTTAAAAGAAAGTTGCTGCAATAAAATTGCAGAAAGAACTTACCGACTGTAAAACGGACTTTACAAAAGTGTGCCAAATGTTTTGACAAATAGTTCGGCCACAACTTCCCCCAATGTGTGACGGCAGCATAAAAAGTAATAGAATATTTAGTAATAAGATGTATGAATTAACTTTACGGACAAAGTTTAAATAAAGATTCTTTAAGGAAAATAAGACAAAAACTTTCTATAAATATGCAGAGTGTCCCACTGGGAATATATGCGATCGATTTTTTCGAAAAGTAGGTTTTGAAAATTTGGTGACATTTTAAGTTAGTGCGGTACATACAAATAAAATATTACGACAGTTCTGCCATTTCCGGTTATACCGAAAGACACCTGATCAAAAATGTATTTTATTGGCTTAAAACGTCAGTAACCCTAGTTACCACAATAAAAATGTATTTTATTGGTTTAAAACTACAGTAACCAGAGTTACTGTACTTACTAGGTATTCATTATCAATTTATAGTGGCCAAAGTATAAGTTCAACCGTTTTTGACTTATTTTAAAATTTATGTCAAAATGACGTTTGCAAGCCTTACATTACCATCAATTTTTTCTCAACAAAAGCCTTTTATATGAGTTGGGGTTGGATTCTTCAAAAGAAAGAACTACTTTGGTAGACTGCAGAGTTGGGTCGTATTCGAATACTCAGTATTCTGAATAGTATTCAGAATACTTTTGCCGGTATTCGAATAGTATTCGAGTATATTTGTGTGTTTGGTATTCGGTATTCGGCAGAATACTATTTTGCTCAGTATTTGGTATTCTGTATTCGAATACCGGCATTCCGAGTATTCGAATACTGAAAAGTATAAGTAGTATCCGAATACTAAATTTGTCATGATTTGAAGAACAAAAGGGAAGGAAAATAGGAAAAAAAGGAGGTGAGGACCTTTTTTTTTGCTCTTCAATTTTATCATGGGTTTTGTTTGCTTTTTTTTTTTTTCGCCCTTTCGGGGTCATCCCACCTAGGCCCGACGACCCCCCTAGGTGGTGCACTGCAGCCTGAAGGCTTATTGTACCTTGACCCCCACTCCTTCCCATTCACACACCATTCATTCTATAACTTGGATGGTTGTTGCTCGGTCCGTTCGTTCACCCCCGAGCAGAACACCGCGTGCCGTTGCCCAAAACCGACAACGCCGGTCACCCATCCAAGTTATGGGCGCGCACTTCACTGCTTAACTCCGGAGATCGACGCTGCCGATACAACCGGAACAGCCACAAGCGCGCCTTTTGTTTAGTAATATTCGAATTTTGTCGGTTCCACTATTCGAATACCGATTCCGGGTATTCATGTATTCGAATACTTTTTTCTTCCAAGTACTCAAATATTCGGTATTCGAATACTTTCTTTTTCCGGTATTTGTATTCGTCTTCGAATACCGATTTTCAGTATTCTGCCCAACTCTGGTAGACTGTAATGATATTTTGACAATTAATAAATACAGAGTGGTTAAAAATAATCATTTAAAAGTAAGTATATTGAAAAAAGCCTAAAAAGTCATTTTTTAAATAAAAACAAATATTTTTTATTACCTTACCCTATACCTTTGTAAAAGGATGTCGATTCCTATAATTTACAGTTTTCGAAATATTTGCAATTTTTTATTTATTTAGTTAAACAACGCTTTTAAGTACGGCTTGGTTTGGCTTCTAGTTGGCCTTGACGACGTAATGCGTAGTCATGGTTAACTACACCGTATCTACCCTTACTTAATAGCATTGTTAAAATTGATACATAGTAAAATAGATATATATTTTAAAAACTTAATGTTTTTGAAAAGACATCCTTATACAAACTTACCCCTATATACCTATATAACATTTAAGAAAACGACTTTTGAGGTTTTTATCGACATATTTTTTAAAAATTGTTTTTAACAACTCTCTATTTAATAATTGTTTAAATATCAATACAGTCTACTTTTAGTAGTTCTTTCCCTACGAGCAACCCAAACTCAATTCATGTTAAAGGTTTTCTTTAATGCTGCCGCCACACATTGGGCGAAGTTGTGGCCAAACTATTTGTCGAAACATTTGGCAAACTATTTGTAAGCAAGCGGACTCGAGAAAAGTTGGGCCAATTAAGACGAATGTTAACGAACTACCCGTCTACACAATGGTTGTTTGTGAAAGTTCGTCGTAGTTTGCCAAATGTCTGGCGGCGGCATTAAAAAATTGATGGGTTTGTAATGGCTTGCAAATGTCATGTTTGACATAAAATTTAAAATAAGTAAAAACGGTTAAACTTAGGTATACAGAACCTAAAAATAAATAATATATAGAGTGTTCCATTTAAATAAGGAAATTGACATTAACTTCTGGTATAACCGGAAGTGGTAGACTGTAAAAATTTTAAGTCGTATATTCTCCTGACATGATGTTTAAAAATTTTCAAAATTTTCCAAGGTCTACTTTTCGAGTAATCGATTGCAGCAGTTCCCGGTGGGACAGCCTGTAAATACACTGCTTGTTTAAAGTCAGGACCCCTTCTAACTTTTGACTTGTATAGTAATTTTTTATGAAATTTAAGAAACTTTAGTAAAACAACATAAACTAAATTTTAAACAAGAAATGACAGATATAACTGAGAGCTGGGCGCCATTTTAAAAAGAAAAATTAAATGAAAAGGAGGGTCTTGTGGAACATAACTTTAAAGCTCCTGACAAGTTTTTATAACCACAGAAATGGTGAATACCTCTCAAAAATGGCCTATTTTAATAAAAATTAACCTGAATACCTGATTTGGATGGCCATATCTCCAAAACTAATAAAGGTAATCTAAATAAATATAAAATGTGTTATAAAAAGATGTATTAGATATTTTTTAAATTTTGACTGTATGTGTATGTGTTTGAAGTATGACGCTTAGGACATACAGGGTTGTTATTAAGTTGATATATTTCTCCCAATAAAGTAAAGAATGCAAAAAAGATAATTTTCAAATATAATAATGCTCGAATAAGTTTTATTTCCGAAATACAGGGTTTTAAGAAAAAGCCTTTTTATAATAAATTTCCAACCATTAATATGATAACCGGCAGACTAAGGTCTTTGATCTCAAAATTTAAATATTATAAACAAATATTTGACGTAAAACAACTTACAACCCTTTACTACGCACTGGTACAATCTCACCTTGTCTACGGTATTGTGGCTTGGGGAGGTGTAACAAATCATTACTTAAAAAACTAGAAGTTACTCAGAAGTGGATACTAAAAATAATCTTTAATAAATCCTATATGTACCCGAGTGATCAGCTCTACGAAGAAAGTGGAGTCTTTGATGTCCGACAGTTGTTTTTTAAAGGTCTAGCACTTCAACAGTACAAAAACAAAGAAAATAGTAAATTTGTAGAACATAAGCACTTTACACGACAAAGAAGCCACCACCTTGTGGTTCCAAGAGTCTACAAAACTGTTGGACAAAGATGTCACTCTTACCTCTCTCCTCTGGTCTATAATACTTTACCAAATAATTTAAAATCAATAAATTCATTTTAACTTTTAGAAAAAAACTTTCTATGTGGATAAGACAAAAGTCTCGAGCTGAAATAGGCAGACTAATCGATATTAAGAATAATTAACATTTTAAATTAACGTGCAATAGTCTCAAATGCAATATATAGAATTACTACTAGTTATTAGTTATAGAAACTGTGTGTAAAGGCATATGCCTATAGTTTTAAGTAGCAGCATGTGATAATAAATTAAACGAAAACCCACGTACAAGGAATCTTCAGTGGGTGTTTGTTTATTTATGATCATTATGAATTTTTTCCTGCATTAGGTATTTATGTATCTACTTATTTTTGTCATAAATAAACGTTATTATTATTATTATTTCAGATAGGTCCGCAAAATTTGGTACACTTTTTTAACCATTCCATTACATTTTCTGCTCTAAAATTAAAAAAATACCAGTGGCGTTCGAACAAGATTTATATTATTTTTTTAAGAAAAAATAGTACGCCACTGCTTTGGAGTCTCTAGATATTTTTATTTTTAGTTCGACGAACGGTTTTCGTTTAAAAGAATAAAATCCATTTTGATGCACGGCAAAATCGCTAAAATCTGATATGGTGTTTTGTATGTAAAACTCGTTTTTGTCTAATTTGTTTATTAAAAAAGGTCAGAAACTTACATTATTACAATTTAAACTAAATTAAAAAAATCAGTAGTAATAATTTTTACTAAAAGTCAAAAACGAATTTTACATGCAAAACACTATATCAGATTTTAAAGATTTTGCCGTACATCAAAATGGCTTTTATTTTTTTAAACAAAAACCGTTCGTCAAACGAAAAATAGCATGATACCAAATTAACTCAAAAGTAATTTATTATTTGAAAAATAATTTTGATTCGAAGAAAAAGCAGTGGCGTACTATTTTTTCTCGAAAAAATTCAATACAAATCTTCTTTGAACGCCATTGGTATTTTTTCCTTTTACTGCAAAAATGTAATGTAATGGAGTAAAAGAAAAGGTATGATAAAAAGGCATTTTTTCTTAAAATTTTAACACCTTGTATTTTGGAAACGACGCATTTTCGGAAATAACTTTATTTGAAAAATTCTTTTTTATTCTATACTGTGTTAGGACAAATATATTAACTTAAAAATAACTCATATTCATAAAAAAAATCCTACTTCTGAATAAAAAATCACCCATTAAAGTTTTATGGTTGAGTTTCTGGACACCCTGTATATTTTTACCCCTGGGTGTTAATAATGTTACAACTCTATTCAAATTGTTTTTTTATTGTTGCAAATAGAAGTGTAATTATAAAACCAAAATAATTGCATTTTTTACATATTTTAAATTTTTACTTACCAACAAACTTAACTTGTCTTCAAAGTTTTTCGACAATAAGCAATAATCTGCTGGAAAAGAATCACCTCTATCAGAAAATCCGAATGAAAACCAACCAAACTTTGAGGGTAAGTGTATTTCAAAAGTTAATGTTTCTTGAGGGTAATCTATCATCCAGTGTAGGAAATTGTGTTATCACCATTTAGTGATACATGGTAAATTTTGTTCTCATCTGTAAAATGCATTAATTATTAATTGTTTAAAAATGTATTGCAATTTTTATTTTTTTAGTGTTATATCATTAATTTTAATTTAGGCGTTTAAAAGAAATTTTAACTATATATTTAAAAAAACATATGTATGACTGTACTTTTCCCTTGTAAAAAATGATTTATAAATTTTCTAAATCAGCTCAATTTTCAGCGAATTTAGTCTCCTAATTTTTTCCGACGCATGGTGAAGGCGTCAAAAAGTAAGAAGCATTTCTCTGCATGGTCATATGGCTTTAATTAACGGTAGTAATTTATACCAGATTCTGATTTGCTGTTTCCCTCATTGTTAATTTAAAGAGAGTTTTCTCATTACATGCTGTTTTTCAAGTTTTTGCTAACCCTGTATCCAAAATCAAGTTTTTCTCTTCGTAAATCACATTTCGTTACTACCAAAACTTTTTATCAAAAATAACTTTTTCTTAAAATATATATTTTTCTTTTTCCATTTGTCCTCGTGTAAACCCCATCCATGGACAGGCCGTATTTAATATACCGAAAAGGGTTATGACTTAACTCAAACTTTAAACATTTCAAGGTTGGGGGCGCAAGAGAGGGAAAATATCATGAAACAATTAGAAAGATTGGGTAAAGTTACTATATTTTGTCAGCCGATGATCAATCCAGTAGTGTCGTAAATTTGTACAGGGTGGTTTTTCTGGTTGGCATTATAGGGTACAGGTTAAACTAAGATACGTGTCCCGTCCACTTTTTTAACACGCTTTTATTAACTTGGGTTGTAACTATCTATCTATCTATGTAACGGAATCTTTGAGCCTAATTTTAACCAACTTCCAGCTATTCGATTTCTTTGAAACTTTGCACACGTGTCAAGGACCGATGAAGATGCAATAATTTAAAAACAGTATCCCGTTATCTTTTTTGAATCGCCAGGAAAAAAATTCCATTATATTATAAAAACAACACCTAGGATGCCATCTGTTGGCAACATTTCAAACTTTGCTATTAAATGAAGAAGAAATTTTTTAGTTTTTACACAATATGGTTAGTTGCACCATGAGTGTTCAATTTTTATGAACAATAAAAATATAGAGTTAGTTGCACCATTAGTTCAAGGATTCCATAATAAAATTACATTATGTGTAATGTATACATAATACATAATGTGCAATTAATAAAAATTAACATTCTTTTTTGGATCGCCAGGAAAAAAATTTTCCTTTATATTATAAAAATATAAAAACAACACCTAGGTTGCCACCTGTTGGCAACATTTCAAACTTTGCTATTAAATGAAGAAGAAATTTTTTAGTGGGTTGCAATATATTGGCAACGGTCCAAACATTGCCTGGATTGCCATCTGTTGGCAAAATTTCAAACTTTGCTACTTAATGAAGAAGAAATTTTTAGTGAGTTGCAATCTGTTGGAAAAATTTTAAAATTTGCCACTCTTGTTCATTAAAAAAATTTTCGCCATTTTGTCAAGAGTAGCAGAAACTAAAAAATGAAAAATAATTAATAGTTTAAAAAACTAAAAACACGCTTTTATATGCAACCGAACTAAAAATTAGAAAATAATTTTTCATTAAAAAAATATTGTCATTTCATAGTAAAAAGCGTGGGGTGATAAATATATTAAATGTTATAATTATTATATTTGCAAATATCTATGATGGAAAAGTTATGAAAAATAGTAAAATGCACCCCACGCTTTTTACTATGAAATGACAATATTTTTTTTAATGAAAAATTATTTTCTAATTTTTAGTTCGGTTGCATATAAAAGCGTGTTTTTTAGTTTTTTAAACTATTAATTATTAGTGTTTAGTTTAATGGCACAATTAGATCCACGTTTACTTGATTGGTTTAAAAGATACAGGGTGATTGTTAAAATTCTTCAATTTTTATTATGTCTTATTACTCGGACATTTATTGCAATAGAAAGAAACTTTAAATGCAAAAGTTTTATTACTTTTTACTTAGGTACCTAAAATAAACATAAATGTTTTAATTTTTGAGATATACCCCAAACTTGCATTTTTTTAAATGGGACCATAAAGTAACATACCTACGGATAAGAGAAACCATAGCATGCTAAAATTTTCGTACCGCTTTTGCGACAGGCTTGGCGGCAGGCTTGTCATTTTTCCAGTTTACACTTTAAATGCGTCGGTCGAAGCCTCGCCTCGTGTAACATCAGCGGTGGGGAGACACGTAAGCTTACTGAAATGACTAACTGGCGGTATTTCAACGAGAAACGAATAAAATTATATTGGGAGTTTTCGCATGACCTGTCCTTAAATCGGCTATTCCATGATAACTCTTATAATTTCCTTACTCTATGATGGGACGTATCTGAGTATTTCAAAAATGCTTTTTTTTTGTGATTACAACATATAAAACCTAATATTTTGCATTGTTCTAAACAGCAAATTTACCAAGAAAATAAAAAAACATATTTGGCAATTGATTGAATAATTATTCATTTATTTTTTAAATGGTATGTATACAAAACACCCAATTTAACAAGAATACTAAAACATTTATTAACCAAAACAAAAACAACCACAAAAATAGATTCATTTATAACAGCAACAAAACATTTATCCTAAGTATAGTAGGAACAGTTTGAAAATGTAAATTCGGTGCTCTTTGATAAGAAAAAATCACAAAAAGTTTAAAGCAAATAAATGGGCATGCTTGTCTTTGCAGCCGCCTTTGCTGTATTTCTTTTATGATATGCCGGTTAATGCAGCTGGTCATCGCACTATGGGATAGAAATTATTTTTTTGGTCCAAATTCTGAAACTTACCAATCTAACTTAAAATGAGGTGCTTTTACTGGAAAAATATTGAAAAAAATTATAAATTATTACAAATGCTTTTTGGAAACCTAAAACTTATTATATGTTATTATAAATTTACACCCCCTTAACATTATTATTTTTTATTGTACAAAATAAACTAAAATATCAGCTTGTTTGGTTAATTCGGTAGTATTCTAATCAGTAATCCGATGGTTATTATCTCATATGATATACAGGGTACGACAATAGGTATGATTTTTTTAAATGGAATACCCTGAATATTATATCACCACCAAAAAATCTTTTAAAATGCTCTAAAAAATACTACATTTGATGTATCTATCTCAATTAGTTTCGGAAATATGACCATCCAAATCTGAAAAATAATTTTAAATTATTCTTAGAAGCGTAATAGAGATACATCTTCCCAACTTTCTTTATTTTTTAACGTATAAAATAAATAAAAACCCTGTTTTGTTGGGTAGATTCTGTAGAATCCATATCTTTCATCAGAATGCTTTTATCTTTTAGGATATACAGTGTAGGACAAAACATATTAATTTTTAAAATGGAAAACCTTGTAAATTATAAAAAAATCTTGTATCTGTCCTAACACTCAGAAGTAGCAAAAAGTAGGAAGGCAATTGTAAGTACAAAAACTGATAAAGAAAAAGGTAAAAAATCTTTGACAAAAGTAGCGAGACTTCGCGAGACTGCATCGGAAACACAACAATAGCTCTTATTATTTAAACTCTTTTACTTTTTTAGTAAATAAGGCTAATAATAAACTAAGTAGATTAAATGTTGTATATTTATGTTTACTTAAAATACATTTTCAAGTTTTTTATTACCCCAATAGAAGTCGTCATATCCTTTTATAATTTTGCGTACATGTAGTTCGGAGTATGTACTTTAAAATACACAGCATGAGCCATTAAAATTTCAAAGTTGCTTTTTGGCCAAAATAATGGATTTCTATACCATAGTGTATCAGCGCGTCGCTGTAGAGGATAGCGGTGCCTTTGTATAAAATAGTTGGATTGCAAGCGGCCTTTTTTATGTTTTTTTGTATTATTTTCAAAGGGTACCGAATTTGTGCTTTTAAAATGTTCTTACTATACTTAATATTTTTTTGCGCTGGTGTTCGCAAAATGTGTTCAAATGCTTTCCATTCTGTTCGGTTCATTTTCTGATTCAGCTTGTAATTAAACTACTGGCGATATACATGTGGTACACTTTTATTAAAGTTTAAATAATTTGCTTTAAGTTTTTTTTTTAATTAGAAATTAAAAATACCAAATATTTACGTCTATATGGCCACTAGTTCGATTACAAGCTGGCGCCAAAATGTATCGAACAAAATAGAAAGCACATTTTATGATTAAACACCAGCACAAAAAATTATTAGGTACCTGAGATAATTCTTTAGTTGCAATTAAAAATGAATTTATTTCTTGTGGTTGTTATTATTCTGGGTAATAAATGTTTTAGTTTCCTTGTTAAATTGGGTTTTTTATATACATATCCTTTAAAAAGTAAATGGAATATTAATTCAATCCATGGCTAACTATGTTTTTTTTTAAATTTTCTTGTTGGATTCTGTTAGAACAATGCAAAATATTAAGTATTTTATATTGTTGTAATCGCAAGAAAAAATGCAATTTTCTGAGATACTCAGATACAGGATGTCCTATTTTCAAAAAATGCAAGTTTGGGTTATATCTCAAAAATTAAAACATTCACATTTATTTAAGGTACGCCACTGTGTTCTACGTAAAAAGTTATAAAACTTTTGCATATGAAGTTTCTTTCTATCTCCATAAATGTTTGAGTAATAGAACATAATAAAAATTAACGAATTTAGAGAATAACCCTGTATCTTCTAAGCCAATTAAGTGAGCGTGGATCTAATTGCTTCATTAAACTAAACACTAAAAAAGGGGTGTGGACACGTGTCTTGGTTTTTTTGTATCTCTTTCCGTTAAGCCTGTACCCTATAATACCAACCAAAAAAACACCATGTATATTTAATTTTGAAAGTGGTGTTTGTGGAAAGATGTGATTCCAAATGTTTTTATGTAAAGTTAAAGAAGTTGCAACTAAGTAATATTTAAAAAGTGTTTTTAACAAAAAGGATATCTCAGGAAGGATGACTCGCCGATTTTTGCATTAAAATGTAGTTGACAGAATATTCTATACAAGAAATATAATCTCCAAAAAATCCTGTGTGTGCACTTTGGTTATATCTCCTTTTATCATAACTTTACTACCACTCCAGATATTTTCACAAAACCTGGTACACTTCCTTGGACCATTATATTACATTTTTGCTGTAAAAGTTTAAAAAATATATCAATATTTGTATTAACTTTTTTTTAAGAAGAAAAGTAGTACGCCACTCCTTTTCTCTTTAATTAATATTATTTTTGATATACTCATTTACTTTGGGGATAATTTGGTCTCATGATATTTTACTGCAGAACGAACGATTTTTGTTTAAAAAATTAAAGCCATTGTGATGTATGGCAAAATAGCTAAAATCTAATATGGTGTCTTGTTTTTAACTGTAAGTTAGGTTTTTAACTGTGTAATAGCTTCCTTAGAGCAAAAACCTGTTTAATGGCATTAAAATTGTAGTAATCTAAATATTTGACCTAACCTTAATACGAATGAGACAAAAACGAATTCTACATACAAAACCCCATATCAGATTTTAGCGATTTTGACCATGCATCAAATGGCTTTAATTTTTTAAACGAAAACCATTCATTGTACGAAAAAATGTCAAGGGACTAAATTAACCCCAAAGTAAATGAGCATTTCAGAAATATTATTAATTCGAAAAAAACAGTAGAATACCATTATTTTCTTTAAAAAATTCAATAGAAATCTTGTTTGAACGCCACTGGTAAAAATTGTTTAAAAGCTTTTATAGATTTATTTTTAATGTAACGGTAAAAAACGTGTATCAAATTTTGTGGGAACATCTGGAATGGTGGAAGAGTTATAATAAAAAAAGCATTTTATTCTTAAAATGTTAACACTCTTTAGTCTCAAAAGAAAGCGTTTTTGGACATAATTTTATGTGAAAAATGTTTCTAATATCTTCCATTTTATAAAGTGTTAAATGAAAATTACCAACCTAAAAGACTCTGTAAAAAATATTAGTAACCAGTCTAGTTTTAATGCCTCTTTGTTGAACAATTATTGGAAACAATCTATAATTAATCAAAAGTGGCACCCTAAGGAAAAAAGTTTTATGTCATTTTTCTACATAACGCATTAAAACCTAATTACCGGACAAAAAGAAGCAAAATTCTAAAAGAAAATTAAAATAAATATGTTAAATAATTTTGCAAAATTCGCTTCGTTGTGTCGAGTATTTAAGTGTTAATGCAAAGCATGCAAAAATTGAAAAAAACATTTTTTTTCTCTCTTTATGCTTTAAGTACATTGTGACAAAAAACATTTACTTATAAAATTTTGATATGTTTTAAAAATAAGAGAACTTTAAAATTTAAAAATGTTAGTTAATTTTTCCTCTTATAACACCTATCCCGGAACACACTATAAAAATCTGCGAAATTGCCACATATTCTAAGTCCTCTTGTATAATATTATAATACGATAAATATGTAGGAAACATTTATTTAAAACAATATTTTAAACCAACAATAATATTATTTTCTTATATATTTATTTTTATAAATATGTATGTTTAATATTAATAAAAAATTACTATAGAAAAAAGTTTTTGTTTAAATTAATAATCTAAATATACAGATTAATTACCTTTTAAACAAGTTACAATGTATCCAAAACTAAAATAATAAAACACAAGCCATACAATCTTTGACGCACAAGTGATCATTTTGTTTTACATTATTTTTCTAATAAATTTTATTAAATATACCATTTTAAAAAATTCGCGTAATTTTGGCGCGTTTTTTAGCGCAAAATAGTTGTAGAAGTAGGGCGACAGTCCTTATATTTGAAGCCAAAACTTTATTTGCGCATGGCTACGTACGGGGGTGAAAAAATATTTTTATACTTATTTTACTTATAACACCAATACTCTTAATTTGAATATAGGTGCCTTATTCTTTTCTATATTTGAATTCCATAAAAAAAACAATACAGAGTAATTCAAATATTGATCACGAAACTTAAGGGGGTGATTCTACCTGACAAAATAAGGGTAGAGCTTTATATAATTTTTTTTCAAAATGTCATTAATTTTCGAGTTGCAAGCCGTCAAAGTTCAAGTTTTTATTTTTTGTTTTTGAATTACTCGCTTACAGAAAAACCGATTTGACTAATATTTAAAACCTAGACTAAATTATCTGCGTTTCATCATTCTAGTAACAATTTACATTGATTGTTTGCCGCTAGAGGGCACTTTATCTACATTGAAAATTGTTTTTTTGTCATAATTTTTAGTGTTGACAGCTACAGTAGTTTTTGGCATGTTTTCTGAAAGACTAATGCCAGGCCTTTAAAAAGGTGCTCTCTATTTACATCGCTAAACCCAACGGTTTAGATGTAAATCACTCTTAAAAATTAAGTGGTAAATTTACTTTTCTCATTTCATTACCACCAGCTACCAAGTAAATAGCTATCAAATTATACTAAAGCTGTTCAGTGTAA
Organism: Listronotus bonariensis; assembly: GCA_014170235.1. Taxonomy (NCBI): domain Eukaryota; kingdom Metazoa; phylum Arthropoda; class Insecta; order Coleoptera; family Curculionidae; genus Listronotus; species Listronotus bonariensis. The sequence continues at coordinate 80,470 of JACEGR010003226.1, read as the reverse complement.
AATAAAATACGCCTTTTAAACTATTTAATTTATAAATTTAAAATATCTAATAATGGCTAATCAGTAAATATTCATATATGGATTATTGCAATATACATTTAATTGCTTAAAATTAATGAAACAGTACTAAACAAACTAAAAAGATTCTTAAAATGTCCCCCATTTTCTTCAATACATTTCCTAAGACTCTTCAACAAATGTCGATGAAAAATTCCTGGTGTTTCTTTAATAATTTGGCACTTTTCGATTATCCTGAAGCGAAGATCCTCGACGTTGATTACTGGAGTATCGTACACCAATTGTTTCAAATTACTCCAAAAGAAAAAATCCATAGGATTAAGGTCTGGTGACCTCGCTGTCCATGCCAATGGTCCACTTCGTCCTATCCATCGCTCAGGATACGTTGCATTCAAATACTGCCAGACACGTATACTAAAGTGGGGCAGAGCTCCGTCTTGGAGGATCCACATGTTGGCCCTTACTTCCAATGGCACATCTTCCAGATACAATGGGAGACGATTTTAGATAAAATCTAAGTATACGTCACCAGTTAATGGGCCATCAAAGAAATGAGGACCAATAAGGCAATCTCCTATTATCCCTGCCCACACATTCAGTGAAAATCTACGCTGATGTTTCGTTTCTACCACATTGTTTGGGTTCTCGTAAGCATATGTGTGGATGTTGTATAGATTTGTTATGCCATCACGAGTGAAACCAGCTTCGTCAGTGAATAATATGAGGCCAATTAATCGATTATCGTGTTCATACTTAGCTAGCATCTGATTGCACATTTCCAACCGTCTCGGCCGATCATCGTCATAAAGAGCCTGCACCTTTTGTGAATGAAACGGGTAGAGTTGTTCTTCTCTTAGTACCCTCCATGAACTAGCCTGACAGAGCCGCACTTCATTCTCAATTTTTCTAGTACTAGTACCTGGATTATCTTCAATAATTTTAAGCACTCTTTCTTCTTGTTGCACGTTTCTAGCAGTTCTAGGTCTTTCCCTATTTCCGTTATAACTTTTAAAGAAACCACATTCCGCAAGCCTTCTGTGCACACTGGAAAATGTTTAAGCATAAGGGATATTTTTTTCCGGATAACTCTCCATATAATATCTTCTTGCCAACTCTGCATTACCATTTGCTTTTCCAGAACAAAAATGGATATCACAATATTCGATATTTGAATGTTGGTGATTAGCCATATTAGTTATTTTTAGAATAAAAATTAAATATTTTAAAAAGCGAATTTATTTGATGTTAAACTGACAGCTTTAGTATTCTTTGATAGCTATTTACCTGGTAGCTGGTGGTAACGGAATGAGAAAAGTAAATTTACCACTTAATTTTTAAAGGTGATTTACGTCTAAACTGTTGGATTTAAGCGAGGTAAATCAAGAGCAATTTTTTTAATGGCCTGCTATCACTCTTTCAGAAAACATGCCAAAAACTACTGTAGCTGTCAACACTAAAACAATTATGACAAGAAAACAATTGGCGATGGGTAAAGTGCCCTTAGCGGCACACAATCAAATGTGAATTGTTACTAAAATGATTAAGCGCAGACCACTTAGCCTATCTTTCAGATATTAGTCAAATCGGTTTTCCTGTAAGCAGGCAATTTAAAAACAAAATAAAAACTTTGACGGCTTGTAACTCGAAAACGAATGACATTTTGAAAAAAAAATTATATAAAGCTCTACCCTTATTTTGTCAAGTAGAATCACCCCTTTAAGTTTCGTGATCGTGATCGATCGTGATCACCCTGTATATTACAAAAGGAAGTTTTTTTAAAGGGTAATTTACTTTATGTTATGAACACTTTTAAAACTTTATTGTTTTACCTGCAATTTATAAACATTGTGCTAAAAATCGTAAGTGTCACAGTTACGAGACCATAAGGCCCATTGACATGTTTTGTGTATCGGATTGGGCAGGTTTCGTAACTGTAATCCTTACGATAATTGGAATAATGTTTAAAAATTGCATGCAAACATTGTTGTAAACTTGTCCGACAGAAAAGTGACGCGTTTGCCCGGTCTGATACCCGAAACATCTGACATTGACAGGCTGAGTTAACGCGTCGCTTTCATATATGGCGGTATGTATATTCGTGTTATACTGGTCAATTATAACCTCCCACAAGAAGGTTTTAAAGGGTAATCGTAATGAATTTCATTACGATTTTTATTATACAAGGAAAAAAGTTCTAAATTTTAGCTCGGGGCTGTGTTGTCTCTAATGCGAAGCAAAGCGAGATAATAAATCGAGAGCTTCTCTGACGGGAAAAACAAAATAATAATGTTAAAAACACAAATTCTTAAAATATAAAAAAATTAATGATGTGAAATTAAAGGTTTTGAACTAGTCCCCTGTTGTATGTAAAAACGAAAATTAGACCTGAATTTCAATGGAAAACTTTAAAATGATTATTAAATATCAGTCAATGTAATTCTGTGATTTGACGAATTGGAATTAGCATTTTTAAATTAGCGTGGTTGTCTAGTAGTTATTTTAAATATTGTGAAGTTAAAAAATGTCTAATTGTAATTTTGATATAAAGGAAATGTAAGATTTGTATAATAAAATATTCCAAAATTAAATGTCTACCCTAACTTACTTGTATGTATAGCTGGGAAGAAAGTACTGATTTTATGAAAAGTGTTATTTTAGTACCTGTTAACAGAGATAAAATTGCAAGTTTTTTCCCGTCAAGGAAAAAATACAATTTTTGGTTATTTTCGACAGCTATCATCTTTTACATACAGTGACTGGCAAAAGGTTTGTGATATATGGAATTTTTTTATTACAGGAAAATTTTTTTTCTGGCAATGGTCTCTGTATGTCCAATGTCCAGTATCCTAAAAGTGGATTTTGATATATTTATATAATGTAAGCAACGATATGGGCGGGAAATTGAATAAACCGAGATTTAAAAAAAAGAGTTGGGGTAATTCTTTACTTATCGGACTCCACGCCGGTTCTAAATAATTTTTAGTCGGCGACGTTTTGTTTTCATAATATTCATTATCGAACTTGACCAGAAAACTATCCTAAATTCACTATATTTCACTGGCGTCTGCTCGTGGCTGCTCCGGTTGTCTCGGCAAGCTTCAAATCTCGGAGTTAAGCAGTGAAGTGCGCGCCCATAACTTGGATGGGTGACCGGCGGGTTTTGGGCAACGGCACGCGGTGTTCTGCTCGGGGGTGCGAACGGACCGAGCAACAACCATCCAAGTTATGGAATGAATGGTGTGTGAATGGGAAGGAGTAGGGGTCAAGGTACAATAAGCCTTCAGGCTGCAGTGCACCACCTAGGGGGCGGTCGTCGGGCCTGGGTAGGATGACCCTGAAAGAGCGAAATGAAAACTATATTTCCCCTTCTTTTTGCACGTAATTTTTGACTTTTTCTAAATTTGCACTCAATATTTGTTTTTCACCTCTTAAAGACCAATTTCTAGTAGCCATGGAGCCGCTATGACTACTGCCATTGAAAGTGAAACTTTGCAATTTAATGGGAAAAATGGCTAAAATAAATAGAAAACTAAGTTTTTAAGAGGTGGAAATCAAATATTTTGTACCACTGTAGCTTTAAATCAAGAATGGTTTGCAAAAAGATATACTAAAAATAGGGTAAATTTGCTTTTTAAGTTTAATGATGAATATCTCTAAAACAAAAACGTTGCCAACTGAAAAAGTCTTTCAGTTTCGTTTAAAAAATCGCATGGGTTACAGTTACGATACCAGCCCAATTCGATACCCAAAACATGTCAGTGGGTGTTAAGGTTTCGAGACTGTCACACTTATAATTTTTGGCACAATGTTTAAAACTTGCATGCAGCTGCTTTCATATATGGCGATATAACTATTCGTGGTAGACTCGTCAAAAGGAATCCCCTAAAAGGTCTTAAAAGTGTTATTAGAGAATTATTGCACAGTGAAATAAGGGCAGGCACTGATAATACCGGCCTTATTTTGACATCTGAGCTTGCGCAGATGCATGGTAGGATAGGACTTCCTTAATAAGTATAGTGCCCGGCTTTATTTATGTCGGTTTTAGGTCGTGCTCTATTTTGGCCTTATTTTAACTTCGGAACTGTTCGTCTAACCGAGCGGCTGCCGATCACAAAATCGAAAAGTTTTTGAAGTAAAATACCTAAACACCTTGCTTTTTTAAATGTATTTCTGTAATTGTGTTATAAAAAACCCTACAGCATCAAAACAATAAAGAAAACTACTACAATGTTTTCCCCATTGTTTTTAAGTTAATGGTACTGTCAACATGATTTGCAATAACTCTAAATTATGGGTAGAAGCACTATTTAAATAAGGCCGGTATTAATAATTTCCGAGCTTAATAAGGCAACTTGCAATAGCCCAGGGACTAACTGTCAGCTAGAAAAGTTTTTAAATCTTGCTTATTAAAATAATTTTGTTACTTTCAAATTTACTTATATTTTGGATAAATCACAAAAATATAAAATATGATTTATTTAGCTATGAACAATAAAAGATTAAGCTTTTGAGCATTTTCTATTTGACCGACCTGTATATTTCTAATATCCTTAAGAATTTAATGAAGTAGAATTTATTCCTTCGGCTAAATTCCTTCGTTTTATTCAATGAGTCCCAATACGTGTGCTGCGGTTTATTACATTCCTTTCTAAGGCACTTCAGAATAATTCTATGGGACTTTATTTTCCTTGTCCTTTCATAAAAAATATCATTAGGAATATTTTTATAACTGGAATGGCTTATGTATAATTTACTATCAATACTAATGAATTAAATATGAGAATAACTAAGTTGTATATGGGGGATATAATCCTGAGCGTTTTTTCTAATCCCGGAATTCCGGGACTGGTCTAAAAAGCCCGGGATCCCGCGATAGTTCCAGGATTAAAGGGTAGAATACAAAAATGCAAAAACACTTAAAAATTAACTTTTATTTCTTAAACTTTCTTTAAAAATAGAAAAAAATCTGAACAAAGAAGTTTTTAAAACAAAAAAAAAAACAAACTACTTAAAAATATAGAAAAATTAACTTGATACAAACTTTCTTTTGTTAACGAAATTTCTACAGTCGCCTTGATAAGGTAACTTTAAAAATAAAAACAAAACTCTATTTCTGCAACATCAACATACCTTAGATTAGATTAGATTAGATTAGATTAGGAGGTGGATTGCATATCCTCTAACACTGCAACCTGCTCAGGTTTATTGTGTGTCCTCCGTCCATAGGTTAGAGCACGCTATCCAGGCCGGTCTGTTTAATCAGACTCCACAAGCTTGAAACTGGCCCCTTGGTATATCTTGCCGCTTTAGGTTTTTCTTCACCCAGCCTTGCAAACCGCAGACGACAAAGGGCTTCGCAGTAGCACCATACGTGTTCTGCGGTTTCTTCCTCCTCCTGGCAGAACCTACATAGGTTTTCTTCTGCCAGGCCCATAGTTTCCAGGTGTTTATTCAGTCTGCAATGACCTGTCAGTTGACCCACTATTATTTTTACTGCCTTCCGGTTATAATTCAGAAGGTTTTTTGTAAATTCTGGCGAGTAAGACTTGATGAACACTTTCGCCTGACGCTGTCCTGGTGTTCTCATCCACCAGTCTTGTGATTCCCTCATAATCCATGATCTAATGGATGACCTTACCTGGCATGATGGAATACCACAGTAGGGCTGGGGACCTACCATTGTCCTGCCAGCCCCCTCCTTTGCCAATTTATCAGCTTCTTCATTGCCTTCGTGGCCTTCGTGGCCTTCGTGTCCTGGTACCCAGGCAATGGTTAGCTTGTTGGACGCACCCACCTCTTCCAGGGCAATTACGCAGTCCCGCACCAGCTTAGAGCTGATTTTGCATGAACTGAGTGCCCTGATGGCTGCCTGGCTGTCCGAATAGATTACTATGGTTTTATCCTCATAGCTCCTTCTGATGATTTCCCTAGCACATTGTTCTATGGCTACAATTTCGGCCTGGAACACAGTAGGTGTTGTCCGAGACCCAAGTTTATTTTCGTCCTTGGTTTGTCCCCATATATACCTGCTCCAACTCCTTGGTCTGTTTTGGAGCCGTCTGTATACCAGATTAGGTCGGCTTTAATAGGAGGCCCTGCCACCCAGTCCTTTCTGTCTGGTATCATACCTTCTTATAACCTCTAATTGATCGCATTAAAACATTTGTAATTTGTAATAGAACACAATAAACTTAAAGCCATAATAAAACCATATAAATATTAAAAAGTAAAATATCCAAAATATACTTGGAAACACAGACAAAGTAGTACGCAAGTAGTCGATAGTCTACTAGAAACCTCCTGAGGATGCCAACCACATGCGCTGGCGAAACGTCAAGGATACAAAATCTACAACGACGGCTGAATAGCCCAAAAACTTAAGTTTAGCATGAAGATGGTCTCGAAAGCACTATTTAAAGATAATGGCGTTACACAGTATATACTTTCAATAAACATATTTCAATACATCAAAATACTAATAACTTGAGTGATGCGAATTGTTGCTTTTACATGACTTTCTTCAAGTAAGAACGCGTAAACCTGACTAACATCAGCTGGGAAATAAAAATGGCTGACTTTATATTTCTATTGGCATTGACAACTTAATAAATTAACAGGAAAACTAAGTGCGTTTGGTTTCATGCAATATTATTTTGAAAAAATGAAATTTATTGATTGATCCCAAATATCCCGGGATTTAAGGAATTTAATTCCGAAGATTTCGAGACTGTAAAAGGGCGGGATCCGGGATTATATCCCCTAGTTGTATACTAGGTATTATTGAATTATGTTATTTCTAAATCATTTTGATTCACCACTTAACGGAATATTTGTAAAAACTTTGGGTGTAACTGCCTTTTCACACTAGCGGAAGACGTAAAGTTGGGCGATGGACCGACCCTATCAAAGTGTATGGAGTCTTATGAGACCATTCACACGTTGAGAACGCGGAAAGTCGGCTGTGCGTGTGAAAGGTCTCATAAGACTTCATTCACTTCGATAGGTCGGTCCATCACCCGAACGTTGGTCCGTCGCCCGTATTTCCGTTTTTCGCTAATATGAAAAGGCAGTTAGGGTAATAACGTAGGTATGATTACCAAAAATATTGAATTGAAGATATGTTCTGTATTAGTGTGGCGAATTTATTTATTAAATGATAGTTTATTAATTATAAATAATAGTAGGGGAGCCACGATATTAAATGGGGATTCACTTGAGCGTCATGGAGAACTATTGGGTTTCAAAGGTTTGATGATAAGAAGAAAAAATGTTATACAGTGTGCCCAAGATAGGTAGGTGTTGCAAGAGAACAAAGAACTAAAAATTTTGGAATTTATAATATTTCCTTTAAATAAAAGTAAGTATAATTTAATTTTATTCTAGGAAATAAAAAACCGTAATAAAAATATTGAAATAAATACATATAAAATTAGCAAACATTTCGATTTTCAGTTGAAATCGCACATTTAACGAAAAAAAAAAATAAATAAACGAGATATTTTCACTACACCACTCTTCTTCCCTTCTAGTGATGTTTAGTGATTTTTTTCCGAATCCTCTCTCCCCCTCGTTTAACCCGTGATTAATGGACGACCCCTTATGACACAATTGTAAAAAGATTAATATCAAAATATTTTAAACATACGTCTTAAAATTTATAAAAAATTATAATTAAATAATAGTCCACTTCCTAATTTTTTTAGGTTTATTTTAATAACGGTGGCAGACTTGACACCAAAACCAGTGCCGTATTATCCATTAGGCTGACTAGGCTATAGCCTAGGGCGTCATGAAAAACTAGGCGCCAGACAGGGGAGTAATAGGCGCTAGACAGGGGAGTTTTTAAAAAGGTCGGGTGGGGATTTTTGGTGAATAATTTCTCGTCTCGTCAATGTTTGTTTAATTTCGGGGCCAGGACCGAAGCAGTCCCATTATTGTAGATTGTTGGGAACCCAATAAGCTATCATCTACTAAAAAGGTTGAGACATACGGAAAAAAAATCAAATATGAAGTCTAGAGTAGTGCTTTTTATTTAAATAATTAAGAGCTCGTTGTATTAACATGATAAACCACAAGAACGTAATACGAAGCCATTATAAAAATATGTTAAAATATCATCAATAATAAACTTTAATAATGTTTTATAAGTTAATTAGGTCCAAGGACAATAATTAAAACTTTTTTATTGGGAATTATTATTTAGGGTGTTAATTTATAAAGTTACCATTCGGTTATCTGTGAAAAGAGACAGATTTAAAAAATCGCCGAAACACGTCAAGATATTTATTGAGGAGCAAAACGTTTTTTACAAAAATTGGATGGCGCCCCTTCAACCCCCTACCCTCCAAGGCCTCCCCAAAATTCCTTAATGGGTAGTGGGGTTCAAGTGATATATTATTAAGCTCCTGACGAGTACTTTATAGCAGTAGATAATAAAGTCAACATCTTTACCTACTACAAAATGGCGGTACTTTGAATATTACCCAGATACCTGATTGAGATGGCCATATTTCCAAAACTAAGTTAGATGTACTTAATGCGGTATTTCTTAAGTCTCTTTTAAACATCTTTTAACGGTGGTACTGGTTATACGATACAGGGTGGATAAAAAGTGTATATATTTTTATTAAAGCACCCTGTATATTATATTACCAATAAAAAGGTATTTAAAGGAGCTTTAAGAAAATAGCCCATAAGGTACATCTTACCTTATTAGTTTTAAAAATATGGCCATCCCAATCAGGTATTTGGGTAATTTTACTTTTAGTACCGCCATTTTGTAGTAGGTAAAGATATTGACTTTATATTCTTGGGTTATAAAGTACTGGTATGAGCTGAAAAGTGATGTATCTTTTGACCCTCTTTCCCATTTATGGGGAGGGGGCACTGGTGGCTAGGGGTTGAAGTTTTTTTTTTAAACCTTCCCCCTCAATAAATACCTTGACGTATGTGCGATTTTCTCAAATCTGTCTCTTTTTACAGATAACTGAGTGGTAACTTTTAAATAAATACCCTATATGTATTAGTACTTAAATAATGTATAGTTTAAAACAGATTTTTGTTGCTGTGTAGCATATCATGTTATTACAATAAGTTTCTTCGGTGTTGGAAAACAAGGCCTTTTAAATAGGTCAAAAAATTGAATAGGTCTTTTTCCAAAGTTGGTAGACCGTGTGGTAAAATTTTCTTTAGAATCTATTTTTTTAAATATACAGGATGTTCTATCTAAAAATCTAAATCGTATCAACCCATGAAATGCACTCAAATTTTAATATCGTATAATACTTCCCCAGAAAATTGAAGACTTGCTGGTAATTTCGTGGGTACGTACACACTTTTCTGATAACAAAAAATAATAAAAAAACACAGTAAAAAAATATTTAAAATGATGGGATTTTTATGTAAAATTTTCTCAAAAATAAATATTAAAAGTGTTTAAAAACTTTAAAGACGAAATACGTTATCTACAATTAGTGGTAAGAAGAAATAAGTAAAAACGACCCTACATTTAAATTGTTTTAAATCATATTTTTAACGTGATCAAATCCTAAAGCAACTTTTCGCGTCATTTTCTAAAGCCGAAAATAATTAAAATGAAAGTTAAAATGGTTTTTCGTTTCAGATTAGACAGCAGTTCCACTAATAAGATTAAATTTTAATTCCAACTTTCCCGCCAAATAAGTTTCCTGAAGCATAATCCTTTACGGGCAAAACAAGGCTTAATTTTTAGTTTAAAACATTTTTTAAACACATTTTTACCATTTAAAAAATATTAATTTTAATAAGAAACACAGTTAGTTTTTAATTTAAATGTAGGGGAGGTCCGGGAAGCCCCGCCCACATAAGCAAATTTAAATATCGTGAAGTTTCAGTAACATATAGGTATAAATTATAAACGGGGTTAATTACTTAAATATATAAATCCAACTTTACGATTTTAAAAAGCCTACCAATAAACGTAGATGCCCGATAGGGTGGATATCGCCGCCCACCAAGGGTGTACAAGGCCTCCCTGCAATTAAAATATTTTTTACTATAAAATAAAACATTTTTATATAAATTTAACCATATTACTTGTTATTTAATATTTATTTTGGGTCAGTTATTTAGATTCTTCTAAATATTAAAATAGGCCCTTAGTCATGTAAACCTAAGGTAGCAAATTTTCGGTGTAGATAGATTGGATTTTTTAATTCTTTTTCTTTAAATTTTCCTAGAAATTGCAAGATTTTTTGAAATACCGCAAAATTTGCATTTTTGTGAAAGTGCCCGCGAAATTATCATCAATTTTAGGCGAAGAACCAATTCTAAAACAGTATTTACCAAACGGTTATGTTGACGTTTAAATAATGTATTATATGTTAAAGTTGTCACAAATTACTACCTCGGTTAAAATTGGTTGAACGCTAAAATTGATGTATTTAAAACGCTGCATAGTCCGATGACGTAGTTCGAGTGTGCCTACGTCACAAATGATACACGCTACGACATCCCTTTTCTATTGATTGTTCCTTTGTTGGCAAATTTATTTAACGTAACGCTTTTAAGACCGCGGTCAAATTGTCAAAAATTGCACATATAAAACCGTTACATATTCGAGTTATTTTTGAAAATCTACTTTGAATAGAGGGCGCTACAAATACTATAATTGAAATTTATTTAAACGTTGAAATTTCTTAAAACGATTTCTTTTTTTACCAGTACTTTTTCTATTTGCTGATAGATGGCGCGAAACTGAGTGAATTTAATCCTTTATTTTGTAGAGCCCATAAACGATTTTGATACTCAGGGAGCAAAATAGATAATAATTAATTATAATGGCTCATATGAATAATGAAGCTTTTAAAAGAGACGAAGTTAAAGCCAAAACATTTGCTACACTTTATTCATACGACTGAATGTGTTTTTCTTTTAGCATAAAAAGCATTAATTTAATTAAAATTTATAAGCCATCGGGTCAAAAGGACAAACAAAATGTTTTTTTTTTGCTAAACAAATCCCTGATTGGTGGTTATAGTTCCCAGTATTTTTAAAACTTCGTGAGTGCATTTATTTTGGCGTCACGTCCAAGTTCTTTATTTTTGAAAATTCTTAGCAATGGGACATTTGTCAATTTAGCGATGTATTAATTCAAAAAAAAACTTTGTTTTACTAAACGTAAAATATATTGAGGGTTTAAGGAAGACTTACAGCCTCAAACTGTGAAATCCATGCTCGGGTGTGTAGTTTATATAAAAATAATCGGCCAATTTTAACACAGTTGCTAAATAAATAATATCTAGTAAAATTTTATGGTTATACTGGGCTGCAAAAGTCAAGAGTCCTTTACCCTGACCCACGCGCTAAACATATTTTGGAATTTTCGAAAAAATAGTTGTAGGTCGGGCAAAAATAAATCCACTTCCGATGTTTTAAAAGCTTAATTTTTGTTTTAAAATGTAAAGCCGGGACTGAGGGCTAGGTACATTTTTCGCTAAGAAAAATCGGAAAACCCGGTAAAATTGACAAATTTCTTTAAAATAATGGCAACTTAGATACTATTTAAGTTAGCAAGCTAATAATTTTACCATGTAGGTATGTATATATAAGCCCAAGGCGGATGCTCTTAAAATCGCAGTTTAAATATTTTGCAGTGATATTTTGGACGATTCAGCGTATATTAACTGTAATAATTGTCCGATTTGAATGCAGGAAACCGATTAAAATAAACTTCTTATTTTATTGTACAACATGTACACATGGGTGCAGCCGGATAGATGCAAGCGGGAGGGGCAGTTGTCCACCTCTACTTTTTAAATCTAATAAACATAAAAAAATAAACATTAAAGACTCTGTCCCGACTGTTAGACTGGTTGGTCTGGTTGACATCGGTCGTTTTCGCCGATAATCGGCAGCGTCATGTTTACATTTTTGGTTATTTATGGGCCATTTTACATTAAATTTTATTTTTGTTGTCGTTAATGTCTTTTGTAAACAGCAAAGAGCCAATCTACCTAAATTATATTTTATAAAATACATTTTTAAAAATGACAACAACAATATTCATAACCTAAAAAACCGTAAGGAGATACTTTAAATTAAGGAACTATAAATTGACTTGTCATTACTGCTTACTTCTTACGTCTTAAAGCTTAAGTCTTAAGTCTTACGTTACTGAAACTATAAATCAGGCTTTAAAATGTGGCTACTTTAAGCAGGCTGTCCATGACAGCGGATTTCCACTCGCGGATAATAATTCAGCGTTGTGATTGGCGGGAAAAGCATTTTAAATTTGCACTTACCAACCACAACGCTGAATTTACCATCCGCGAGCGCAAAACCGCTCTCGTGGACAGCCGGCTTTAATCTATGGAATTGTATTGTTTTTTTTCGACAGAGAATGTGACTTTTTAAAATCGAATTTATCGTACCCAACTTATAAAGGTAATTTTCTAGAAACCGGTGGCAACTTTTTTGGGGCGCTGATCACGAATCTGAAAGAATTATTTGGCGGAAACGTTTCGTTCTCGAGATATCCATCATCAAAGTTGGTATTTGAACTAACCTTATTTTTACCATATTCCCCCTTCTTTTTGCACAAAATTCTTGATAATTCTTGATTTAAAGCTAAAGTGGCACACAATATTTGATTTTCACCTTTTAAAACCCCGTTTTTACGTATTTTACATTATTATTGCATTAAATTGCATACCTATACTTTGAATCATTTTAATCCCAGTGTGCCATGAAGTCCTATGTGTATGTATGGTGGCCGCATTATCAAGAAAAGCCACGCAATTTAATGCAAAAATAATGTAAAAAACGTAGAAAAACGGGGTTTTAAAGAGTAAAAATCAAATATGTGTGTGACACTTTAGCTTTAAATCAAGAATTGTGTGCAAAGAAGGGGAAGATATAGTAAAAATAAGCAGGAGTTCAAATTTGAACTTTGATGATGAATATCTCGAGAACGAAACGTCTCCGCCAAATAATTCTTTCAGATTCGTAATCAGCGCCCCAGCCCCCGTATACCAAATTTCGTCAAAATCGGGTTGCCGCCGATTTCTAGAAAAATTACCCTTATAAATATTATAATACTAAACACATTTTGGCAAAAATGTGTTTTGTGTCCCTAAAATGTAAACCACTCAATTTAAAACACGAATATGAATTACTTAATCAAAATGGCAACACTGCATAGGTTGCTTGAAAAAAATTCCAACAATTTTTGTTGTCGGCAAAGTCAGAAAGAAGTATTTTAGAAAAGCCATCTATCAAAATATTTTTATTTAGGTATATCTGAATTTTATAAACAACTTTCGCGTCGTACGGTTTCACACTTTTAAACTAGTAATACATATCGGTGTTCTTTTTTATCGCATAAACATAATAAAGGATGCAATTACACTCGGTGCGAAAGTTCCTCCCCAACGATCAACATTAAACTGACGAGAGTACGAGAAAGACGGGTAGAGAAGGATAAAGCATAAAGCTAGGTTAGGGCTTATTGCTGCAAAACAAAAGGAAAAAGAAAAGCAGTTGAATTTGAAAGGTGTTTGAAAGTGTTTTGTGATTAAAATTTTTGAATTTTATTATTGGTTGGTAAATCTGGTTCACTCATGTGTAGCTAGAAATTTTACTGCAAGCTGGCAAAACGGCGTAACTACAAAATTCCACAGGTAGGCACCACCAAAACGCACATTGTTTAGAGTATATTAACATTTTATGTTTAACTAAGTAATGGTGATTAGATCTTTTATTTTTATCAAGAGAATGATAATCATTAAAAAACCTACATATTTTAGATTACCCATTAAAGATCTCAGCTTAAGAAAAGCATGCCTACATGGTTAAAAAAGAGGTTTATGATTTTATGATCCCAAAATATGGATTCATTTGCGAGAAACACTTCTTAGTGATTATGAAATAGATGTGCATGGAAATAAAGTACCTAAAAGGGATCTATTCCATGACTATATAATTTTCCCAGTCAGTTGAAAAAAATCAGAACTTCAAAGAAAAAGCATAGCATCTCAGGCAAATTTAATAAAGTAAAAAAGGTAAATAAATTATTTATAAAAACGTTTTTTTCACAGGGCAACTAAGGAAATGTGATAATGACACTCTATCGTGTAAAGAAAGAGAAGTGAAAAGTAGTTAATAATAGAGTATTTATCAGTGCCGTATTAACCATTAGGCTGACTAGGCTACAGCTTTGGGTGCCATGAAAAAATAGGCGCCAGACAGGGGAGTAATAGGCGCTAGACAGGGGAGTTTTTAACAAAGTTCAGGTCGGGTGAAGATTTTTGGTGACCAATTTCTCTGTAATTAAAGGTGCTTTGGAATGAAATAGGCGCGAAAAGGAGGGACAGAACTTTTTGTTTTTTTTGCTCTTCAAAAATTTTTTGGTGGAAAATAGGCGCTCCGGAAATTCTAGCCTAGGGCGCCTCAAATAGTTAATACGGCCCTGGTATTTACTATTAGCATGTTTTATAAGTATATTGAAACCAAGTGGTACAAGGTTGGTTAAATCATTAAAAAGTTTTTTAAAGCAGAATTTGGTATATTCAGGAGTTGCCAAACTGGTATTATTTTCTTGGGTAATAATAATTCATACAATTGAAGGGCTTATTGTAAAAACAGGAAAAGCCACATTCACAAATTACGAAGTAATTAGATTTTTAAGTTTAATTTCAAATGTGTTAAATCAACTTTTATTTAAAATACACTTAAATACTTTTTTATGAGTTAATAAACTCTAAGGATAATAAGTACTAAAAACTTTTTTATTGTCACTAATCATATTAACAATTATATAAATTAGAGTCTGAACCAGATTTCTGTGGCTGTGTAGCCTATCGTGTTTTTACAATAAGCCCTTCAATTGAAAGGTCAACTAAGGAATAACTTTCTAACCACCAAAAGTTTAGTTTTGAAAAACGAAAAAAACGCTATTTATATATTTTTTTAATAAAAAAAAACTACAACACTCTGGTTGTTTATTAGCAAAATAAAAAAAAACCTTCAAGAAAACCCAGAAAAAAAAAAACTAGAATTTAAGAAGAAGAAGAGAATAAGTAAAAATTAAAAAATCGACGTTTTGGTGGCAAGTCTGTCATCGTTGTCAAGACAAAATTAAATAAAAATAAAAAAAAATTAAAATTAACAATTCTTTAGGTTAAAAATTTTTAAAACTATTGTGAAAACGTTAGACATTACATGTCAAATTGTTTGTTGTCTAATAGTGTCATAGTGTATTTATTATTGATAATAGAAAAAAGGTGATGAGCTGGTTGATTTTTAGTTTTCCATAAAAATATTTGGCATATACCCAAACAAATAACATCAGTTAAAATTAACATGATTTAAGGGTATTAATTTTGTGAGGGCTAATCGCCGTCTGTGTGCTACCAGCGCTGCTTTCGACTTGACTAGGACATTGACCCACTTTTATGAGATATTATGGGTGACATCCCCTCAAGGACAAAACTGTGAGAGATTTGCGTGAAACGGTGGGGGCTTATGTGTATGGATATAAACAACTATTTTTTATGGAAATCCAACTTAAGACCAGACTGTCGGTTAGAACATTGTTCCGGCATACCCTTCAATTCTACTGTACAAAGGCAAAACAATCTAATCCCAAAAAAACAGTTGGGAGAAAATCGACATTCGTTTTGTCCATTTTGATATTACACTGTTTTGACAATGTATTAACTTTAAACCTTCGACACTGTTTAAATATCAAAATGTTAAACTCTTGTTGCACGTTAAAACAATGTAAAAACATGAAATGACCGATTTTGCGATTAGACTCTTTTGCCTTTGCACGGTAGTAGTAGAATTATCCTTTAAAATAAGCTTCTAAATTAACTGAGGAGCCTTTAAAATGTAAAAGATCTTAAAGCTACAAATTTTAGATCAAATTCTTAACATCATGTTCAGTGAAAGTGTCTGTATGACCCTATTTGTTTTAAATATGAAGCCTTGTATTAGAATGATAGTATAATCGTTAAAAGCTATTTCAAATTCTATTTTTTCTGCCCAAAAAATAGGTATTTATGATCTATGGGACTAATAATTCAAATTTTGTTATTTAATATTTATTTTTGCTTCTGAAATTTTTAATTTAGTTTGGCTAGATAAAAACCTAATTTTAATTATTTTAACCAACATTTAGGTATACCAGTTAAAAATCGTACTTGTTGTTTTTTATCAGAGCCATGTCAATAACTAACACACTACTATTGATTTCAAAAATGAGTTTTGTAGCATAATAAAACAAAGTTCCACTGCCAAACCCAAAATTGCTTACTCAATCATTTAATATGTAGGTATCATCACTAAAGCACCCTGTAAATATATGTTTTAGAAATGGGTAGCCTCACCATAAAGATCTATGGAAAAAGCAGGTGTTAGAGAAAAGAAAAGGCAATGAAAATGAATCAGGTTTGTTCTGACAATGTACCATGTATAGCAGTATTCCTTGATTGTTCATGGTCTAAAGGTCTTATGGTACCAACTACAATGTGCATTCTGGAATGGCAGGAATTATTGGAAAAAATACTGGTTTATTACTATTTGTAGATGTTCGGAACAGATTTAGTGCTGTCTGCACCAGAGTTGAGACAAAACATACTCCACAATTATTTTTTTATTAATGGTTACTATTTGTGCTCAGAACTATTGTTCTTTTTATTTAAAATAATTAAATATCTTCCTTAGGAAATATATTTTACTAACTTTTTTTATCATTAGTCATTGTTTGTCTTTAGGAGTTATTAGAAGACCTTAAATTCAAAAGGGTCTATGTGCCATTTAGGTATTTAAAAGTTATACGTAAAAAACATTTAATGAATTCAATATTAGCACATCAAATACGCTATGAATATTCCTACCTTTTAGAAGTGGGTTTTTATCTATGGCATATAGAACCCCCTTAATATCGTTCGGCATTGCATATAGAACTTTTTAAAGCAAAAATCTCATTTTATGGTATTTTTGGCAATTAGACTCTTTTGATGTTAAGGTCTTCAATTTACCAAGTTTATGCTTATAGTTTAGAAATCACCCTGTAAGAGCAGAACTAATTTTTTTTTTTTAATGACATTTAAGTTACTGACTTACCTATAAAAGGACATATACATAAAAATGTATAAATTGGGACAGTATACTTTACTCACTTTAAGTTGAGAAAAACATCTAAACAAAAAATGTAATCCATTGGTTTATAAAGTCAGTAACTAAAGTTTCTTACTAGGTATTTTCCTCAATATAAAGTGGGTGATTTTTTGTCTAATGTTAACCTGTTACAGCTCACCACATAGAAACTCAATTGGATGTATATCGGCGGGCATGATGTATACAGGGTGTTATAAATTCAATGCATTAGCATTGCTATCTCGGTAATTATAAGAGATAGAGAGTTGGTTAAATTAAGCAAAGTTGCGCATCCTATTGCTGTATAACTGGACGAAGGCGGTTACTTCCGGAGATATCCGGAAAAAAAAATTAAGTTATTTATTTTATTTTTAAGGCCCTGTTAGTAATTATTTTGAAAAACCAATTGCACTTTCTTAAGGCACTTTTTTATGCTATCAAGAAAATGTTTTTATTTTTCCGATACGACGTTTCTTTTTTAGCTACCATCGTCAACTTCATTTTTTAAATACGACTAGGATGATGGTAGCTAAAAAACGAAGGCATCGTACCGGAAAAATAAAAACATTTTCTTGAAAAACAAAAAAAGTGCCAACAAAGAGACAGTAATTTATCAAGAAATATTACTAAAAACGACCTTCCTATATAAAATTGATAATTGAATTTTTCGTTTTTTTTCCAGATATCTCTGGAGATAACCCGGAACCCCCTTAAATTTCTCTTCGCCCAATTATTCAGGATTAGGATGCCGCAATTTTGCCAGAAGTGACAACTCATCTATCTCGCATAATTACCGAGATAGCTAATGCTAATGCATCGAATTTGCTGGCACCTGTATACATTTAACTTTTCCATGCATATGTTATCGTCGCTTTAAGCCGGAAATGGCCTAACTGCAGTATGTATTAAAAAAGATATTATATTAGAATGTTTTTGGATTTCTTTTTTATAACTCTTTTTAAAAAGTAAAAATGATTAATTTTGTAGTTAGGCTGGTTCTGCTCCAAGATACAATATAACAATAATATTTATAAGTAAACAATAGAAATATACTTTATTCATAATATAATAAAGCTGCATCAAGACAAGACTTGTTTTAATTTGTTTTCCTAGGGTGATAAAAGTGAGCCAAAATAATTTAGTACATACTTCATATAAAAAGAAAAGTTCTATCGGGCTTATTTCAATTATAACTTTTGAACTGTTGCCACAGTACCAATAATATTTGGGCTACTAAATAACCTCATAATGCTTCTGTCCATAGGTAAACGGCTGTTCAGTATGTCTGAATTATACACGGTGCGACGATTTTTTTTTCATGTTACTGTTGTAGGTATATATGTATAATTTGTTCTAGTTTGTATATCTCTAGTTTTGTTTGTATATTTTTTAGTTAGTTAGTTTTCATTGACGGTTATTAAAATACGCCTGGCGGTACTTTCCACTTTTGTATGTGAGTCTGTGTATACAATAAAGATTATTATTATTATTTTTAATTTAATGTATGCATTTTTAACACTGGTGACAAATTTGACATTTTGTTTTGACCGTTTAATTCCTTTATTATTTTTGTACAAAAAAGGTATACTTTTATTGATTTTCATAAAATAGCATTTTAAATCCAGACCTCGATCCAGACACATCAGCATTTTGTATATGTAATAAAAAATTAAATTTATATATATTAAAATGTGGTAAAATTATTAAAAACGGTGTTTTTGAGCCCTTTAAACTTTATATTATAGTTAAAAACTGGTTTTAAGAATTTTACAATGTTTTAAAAATTGAATTTTTATTATTTAAAAAATGCTGGTAATGTCTGAACCTAAAATGCAATTTTATAAAAAAAACGGTCCAAGATACCGATTTAAATAAGGTATACCTTTTGTTGTACAAAAATGATAAAGGAATTAAGCGGTCAAGGAAAATGTCGGATTTGTCACCAGTGTTAAAAATGCATACACATAAATGAAAAAAAAGATCGTCGCACCCTGTATAATTCCGACTCACTGAACCGCCGTTTACTTATTAAAAAAAGCATAAAATGAGGTTATTTATTAGCCCAAATATCATTAATACTGTGGCAACAGTTCAAAAGTTATAATTGAAATAGGTTTTTTTACACCAACTTTGAAGGTCAATAACTCCCTAACGAAGCGCGATAGAACTTTTTTGTTATATGAAGTACTAACACTATTTTGGCTCACTCTATCATCTCTTTTATTTTTGACCCCACCTTTCCGAACACCCTGTATATTAAAAGTTTAAATATACTGGGTTAGTAAAAAGTACTGCAACTCTTAAATATCTTTAAAACCACTAAAGCTACATTTACCAAATTTGGTATCTGGAAGGTATCGGGCATGAGGAATTTAATAGTAATATCGACACCGTTGCCAGATTTCCCGGTCTTTTGCTACACGTATCTCTTGTTTTTTTAAATGGAATACCCCAATTATTTTTATTGCAATAAATTGCACAGGCTAAATTTATTAAGTCCACAAATTCTCAAAATTCCATTTTTACTAACTGCTAAGATATGACAACACCACATTTTAGGTAAAAGTTCAGATGCACTTAAATATCTCTAAAACCACTAAAGCTGTATGTACAAATTTTGGCATTTAAGGATTTCCGGGCAAATAGAATTAAACAGTGATACTGTCACTATTGCCAGATTTTCCAGTTTTGCGCTAAATTTAGATAGATATTTAAAAGTTGCGGTACTTTTTACTAACCCAGTATAAAAAAATACCTTTTGTTAATTGGGGCGAAAAAAATTCTTAGAAGTTTTTGTATGCTGACTTGCTCAACGCTCCAAAACTTACAAAAAAAAAAACAATTAAGAACATGATTTAAAAACATTATTCCTTAAGCGGAATTACACCACCTAGGGGTTAAATATCACATTTGTTTGTCAACAACTAATCAATAAATATGTAAAAACAAAATTTTTGAAAAAATATGGTTGTAGATATATAATTATTTTTTAAAGGGAAGTTTTATCCCCTGCTAGTCAGCCTTTATAATACATGGTGCGTTTTTAAAACTTACAATGGCACTTAGAAATCTTAAATCGTAACACCCCTTATGTGGCACCTCTCCGGAAAGCTTATAAAAATTGTTTTTCGGTGGTCGAAACAAAGTTGGGGTAAAATCAAATACTACGCTTAAATTTTATTAAAATTACATTTTATTATTTACTAAAAATACCAGAAAATATCCAAGTAAATGAATATAAAATTAATTAAAAGTTAAGATAATACTCCCTGTAGAGCTACCCGCCCCCTATAAAAGTTCTGGTTACTTCAGTTGCACAAGCACCCAACAACCAAGACCAGTTGCTATTACTTTTTTCTCGACAAAGTTCAGAAACAACTACGCCGAACTACCTATAGGGGCAGGTTAGTTCTACAGGGAGTATTATTTTAAATTAATTTTAGATTAATTTAATTGGCCATTTTCTGGTATTCTTTATGAATAATAAATTATGATTTTTATAAGATTTAAGGGTTTTCATTGTTGGCATAATTTTAAAAAATTGCACGTGAAACCATGTGTGTGGTAAACTTGCCCGACAAAAAAGTGACGCGTTTGCCCAGTTCGACACCCGAAACATGTCAAAATTGACAGGCTGGGTTAATGCGCCGCTTCTATAGACTCGTCGAAAGGACCCTCCCCTAAAATGGATTTTAAAAGGGTTATATGAAGTCCATTTCATTGCTGCACTACTGATACCGATGCATATCTGTGAATTTATATGAGTTATTTTGAGGTTAAGGAAAATAAAAGTTTTTATGTTGCATAAAGACTATTTAGATAATAAATTAAGTAAAATACTTTGTACAGAACTATGAACAAGAAAAATATATACAAATACAAATTGTGAATAAAAGTGGGGTTATAAAAAAATGCAAATAGCTGTTAAACCACGTGATAACATCCTAAGATGTGATTGGGTATTAACAAATTTCAAGCAGAAAAAGTTAAGAAGTTGATGTCAAACGGAAAGCAAAAACGGTTAACAAAATGTATAAATTACTAGATGGAACGTCGTTGTTTCATCTGAGAAGTGCAAATGTCAAGCGGCAAACGGAAACGTCAAAGTATAAATAAAGCTTAATTGTTTTAAGTATTCACAGTTTAAATCAAAAATTTTTTCAAAGTTTTCCTAATTGTTAAAATTTCATGTCATATGGTAATACTACATCTCTGTTTAACTTTCATTTTAAGATTTATTTGTGCAATAATCGCAGACATCAAATCATAAAGGAAAAATAAGCAAAAGGTACATATCCTATTGTAATCATATATATATATTTTTTTGTGTTACGCAAAAAAGTACACTACAATCAAAACAAATAAAATATAAGGAAGGAAGATTTTGTTTGGGACACTGTATATGTCACGTCGATTTTAAATTATTTTTAACTCTTCCAAGGAACGTTACAGATATCTGTATAGATCTACCGTGCCGCCCCCTGGAAGATAGGTACTGAACATTCTAATGATTTACATGTTGCCTAACCACGTTAGGTGCGTCCTCAAAATGGCCGAAAAATCCTACCATATGATTAAAATTTCACTAGATTCTAATTTTTGTCCAAAATAAAAGTTTTTTGGGTCCAAATTTCGTAAATATTATCACTGTAATATTGTCTTGGACTTGAGCTATATCTTATTGGATTCTGTGTCAAAAAATTTAAAAATTGTTATTATTTCATTTGTTAATAACTCCGTTATTTAACAATATTAAGGAATAAAAATAGCTGACGTCCGAGCCTAAAGTTTTATTTATTGATTATTAACCTTAAAACCCAAAAAGCTTTGATATTTTTGAAAAAATTATCCTCGCGCGAGATCCTGCATTTTCATTTGACCCTCCTCTTAACATAAGCACCGGCAACATGGTGAAGTTAATTGAACTCGCAAATTGTGGAATACATTTTAATCAACTCTAAAAATTATTAACAAAAAAACTTTAGACAGTTTTGTTAAAATTTTAATTTTTTCGGGTTGGTGACCTATTTAACTATTAATTAAAATAGTTTTTACCATTGTAAAACTTTGGCTAAGAGCCTTGTATGGGCATAAGACTAAAAGGTAAAACCCATCATACAAAAGTAAATTATTTTTAACATAGTTTATATAAAAATAATATAAATAAATTATTTTATTGTTATTACTAACAAAATGAAAAATAACTACACAATTCAGTAGCAAAGACAGTGTCTCTTATTCCTGAGGATGGTTATATTTTCGAAACTATTGAAAATTGGATATACCATATGTAAACTTTTGTTAAAGCTCTTTGATAGATCTTTTGAATGGTGCTATACTATACTAGATGTTCCATTAAAAAAAAAATTGTAATAAATCAAAAACCCCATGTCCAATTGTTGTTCGGTTGGCAGCATGTTAATTAGCGGAAGAAAGTACTGCAACTAAAATACTAATTTAAGTGAATTTCTATTTCCAATAATAAATTAGTTAGCAATAGTGCCGACTTAAGTTTGATCACCCTGTATTTTATTATGATTATATATATGAAATATAATTAACGCCGGACGAAGTGGGTACGGGTTGGCTAGTTTACTATAAGTAATAAAATAATATATTTAAACAGGTACTATTAGGTGTGTTATTAAATAAAAATATTTTTTGTACGACCGGGCGTAAAATACAATTTTACGCCCCCATTTGAGGGCGTAAAATTGTACTTTTACGCCCTAGGGCAAAAAGTATCAAAAACGCCCGCATTTATAAATGAGGGCGTAAAAGCACTTTTTCGCCCTAGGGCAAAAAAGTGTTAAAAACGCCCGCATTTATAAATTTATAAAACAATAATAAAAATTAAATATTGCCCCCTTTCTTTTTGTTAAAACAACAATTTATTTAATTAAACATATGTTAAAAGTATGCTGATTACTATTTGAAACATTAAAGCGAAATTTTCTCTAACTACGGAGAATGCTTGCATATTAATTTCAGTCGTACAAAAATATTGTTTGCACCTCTGGCGTAAAGCACTTTTACGTCCACAGCTGATTGTTGCCCTTGCGGAGCTCGGGCAACAACTTTCAGCCGTGGGCGTAAAAGTGCTATTTTACGCCCTTGGTACAAAAATAACTATTTCGTGTTAGATAAGACAGAGGTTTAATAGGAATAAAACATTTTAACTCCTCATTTGTTGCCAAGAAAGTTTTTCTGACATAGAGTCACTCTCGGATAAAATACAAAATTTAAGTAAACTTAAAAGTTCTTGTAAATTTCTATTACAAACTATATTTATACTCATTTAAACAACATAAATGGAAATTATTTAGATAATAAACACAGCCTATTATAACAATACACAGCAATATACATATACATACATATGTACAATAATAAATATATTTTTACATACATATAATACGCTTAGGTTATAAAATACTTCTGGATTTATTTGTAGTATCCATTTCCATACTCCGAACCATACTTGGGCCCATATCCATAACCACCAGCATAACCCTGGTTACTTCCGTAGCTAGTGGGATGCGTTTGGTATAATGATGACGTACTCACAGATTTGCTTATTGCAGGTAAGGGTGCAATGTACTGCTTAACCACTGGTCCACCAACGAACTTAGTGGGCAAAACCTGTTTTTGGTATCCATAAGATGCATGGTAACCTCCATAAGGGTAGTTGTCTACATCGTAATCTTCGTCACCATAGTAATCTTCGTCACCATAGCCGTGATAGTCATGGTAACCGTTGGTTCCGTAGCCATTTAGTCCATGGTTAATTAGTCCATAGCCATTTAGGCCGTAGCCTGAGCCGTAATTGTTCAGATCATGACCGTACGTGTTATAAGGGCTGGAGTGACTTTTGTAGCCACTAAAAACACTTGGGTAGCTGCTACCACCGTAGTAGTGTGTTCTACCTGCGGTACATAGTAGAAAATTCACTACAAAGAGTAAAAGTTTTGCTATTATGTTAGACATTTTCTTATTTTCTTATAAAGATAATTGTAATAACTTAGTACTAACACAAAAATACATAATATCTTATATTTCAATTCTTTAGCTATTTATAGTCAAATTATCTTTTAATCTTGAATTCTCCCTTCTTAAATTTAAATAAATCAAAGTCAATGTACAGTTTTTGGGGAAAAAACCTATAATGGTAATTATAGGTTATTAGTTTTTTTAATAAGTACAAAAATCTTAAACATAATTATTGTAAGTACTTTTGTTGTGTGTCAATGTTAAGTTCTTGAGCTGAAGGTTATTTTAAATAATGTATTGTTAATTTTTTGGTTATTTAATTCAAATACACATTTTTGTGAGTATTTGTATCAAATGGTTTGATTAGGAAAGTATTATTAAATTTATTCGCCTGTAACATAAGTTTTTGTCAGTGTTCTCTTAATAAACATAATAATCTAAGCCATTTTTTGTTGTTAATACGGTTTAAAACATTTTAAAAACATTACATTTTCTTGCTAAACGGTGACGTCATGTAAGTCAAGTATTTAACCGTGTTTGAATACATCCCGGACAATGGTTTAAAAACAATATACTTATCTCTGTCGGGTGGCCGTATGCATGGCAAATGCATGTTTATATTGGGTGTAAACTAAAGTACATATTAACCATAAAAAATTAAAATCATTGTCATAACCTAAAAATTTAATGGGCTGTGACGCAACGGTTTGAAAACCTACATTTTCTTGATTCTCATATTTATATTGTCATTTTCAAATACGGTTCGAACCACTGAGACGAATACGGTCAGCAAGAAAATTTGACTCTATACTAATATAATAAAGGGATAAAGTTTGTAACTTAGTTTGTTTGTAGCCGCAAATCTTTGGAAATACTGAACCGATCATAAAAATTCTTACACAATTAGAAAGCTTCACTATCCAGGAGTGTTATAGGCTATATTTTATTATGATTAAACAAAAGTTCAGATATTAACGCCCAACAAAGTGGGCACGGGTCGGCTATCTTGGATAAACTATAATCTTGTAAGGGCTAATCTTCGGAAATACTTAAACAGATCATAAAAAGTCTTTCACAATTAGAAAGCTACACTATGCAGGAGTGCTGTAGGCTATATTTTATAATGATTAAACAAAAATTTCAGAGAAAAAAATGACATAGTCTGATAATCTGTACTAATATTATAAAAGAGGTAATGCATGTGTAAGCACTGGTGGTCCATTGGTCACGCGGGCTCGCCTGTCTTCTGCGGATGCATATTTCTTTTTTTTTTCACTAAAATAGATAAGAAAAAAGCAACGAATTTATTTATTTATAGTAGATTTTTTCTGTGATATTCGTTTAAACTATTCTGCATTTTATCAAAAAAGCTATGGGGAGCAAAATTGTAGCTTTTATAAAAAAATATTTTTGTTATGATTTTTTTACGACTATCACGAACCGAGCTTTTTTTCGTCAAATGCAAAATTTGATAGATTAATGCTGCATTTAAAAAACTTATATAATTTCTTAGAATTAAAAACTTTAAGTAATTTTAAGAAAAAAATTCATACATTTGTTTCCGCAAAACTAATGTATTCAAGTTATTCGCGATTAAAGTAACTGTTTTTAAATGATTATTTTCCACCTATTAATTTTCACTAGTCGCAACAAGAATTGATATGTCAAATACAAATTTCAAGTGGAAACATTTCTTAACAACTGTTAACTTAGCTGTCAGTAGATTTTTCGAAAAAAATCGATAAAATTACATGCAAGTTTGACAAGTTTCAAGTTATATATTGCTCTTACTAATTATTGTTCTAATTCTTTGAATAAAAAGTTGTAATTAAATTAAATGTTTATTTTACTCAGGAAATAATCCTACCAAATATCCCTGGTGCATCTAATTTTTCCTGCGAAAAATTGGAATACTTGTTTTTAAGTAATCTGTTTTAACAAATAGCATGGGCGGGACTGGTTTTAAAAATCCGAGTCGACGACGAAGATTTTTCCACTTTCGCGCTTAAGTATCTGTTTTAACAAATAACATTCGCGAAAGTGGAAAAATCTTCGTCTTCGACTCAGATTTTTAAAACCACTCCCGCTCATGCTATTTGTTAAAACAAATTACTTAAAAACCCATTATTCAGAATTTTTCCGGAAAAATTGAACTCCCTAGGGATATTACCCACCATTATTTCCTTCCTATTAATTTTGACCAATCGCTATTAAGAATTGGTATTTCAAATATAAATTTTAAGTGAAGAAATAACTTATCAACTGTCAACTTAGCAGTTTTTCCGAAAAAAAATTCATGCAAGTTTGACAAGTAGCAAGTTATATTGTTCTTATTAATTATTGTTCTTAATGTTTTAATAAAAAATGATGAATTAAAATAAAATGTTTCTTTAACTTAAGAAATAATTTTATCGAATATTACTCCTGCATCAAATTTTTTGTAAAAATTGAATTCTCTGTTTCTAGTAATCTGTTTTAACAAATAGCATTCGCAAAAGTGGAAAAATTCTCGTTTTTGTCTCGGATTTTTAAAACCACTCTCGCTCACGCTATTTGTTAAAACAAATTACTTAGAAACTCGTTTTTCCGATTTTTTTGGAAAAATTAAATGCACTAGGGATATTACCCCCGAAAAAATCCACATTTACAAAAAAAAAATACTGTGGAGAGTAACCAGAACAAACAAAATTCTTTGCTATAATTTTCTAGGACCAATACGAACCGAGATACGGCGTGTTGATTACTTTATTAGCTTTTTTGTCAAATGCAAAGTTTGATACATTCAAAGTCAAATAACAAAAATCCTTCATTATTCGAGAAAACTTATAGTTTTTTTTAAAGTACATAACTGGAAGTTTCTTTTTTATTTTCAAAAAGAAGTCTCTAACATAAAACGAGATAAGTTAAAAAAACAGTTTTTTTCGCAAAATTTAAATAGCCTATTTAGGAGCCTAATAAACTACAAATTTTTTTTCTGAAATAGGTAATTTTAGATTTGTTAAACTTTTTGGACGTATTAAGAAAATATGCATAAAGAGAATTGCACAAGGGTGAATTAGGAGGTAGTTAGGGGGTTGTTTCCATTGACTTTTTGTAGAGAAATTAGGTACTGACACTATTTTTATTAAAATTTACTTAATATTAATGCTAGAGATGTCTTTTATTTAAAAAGAAAGTTCACGTTATGTAGCATAAAAAATTCAATGAATCAATTCAATTCAATACACCCTTAAGGTATATTTTCAATATGACGTATATATTGCCTTTGTGCTGGAGAAAAATGTGCGTATGTATGTGCAAAATGCTAAAAACACTCTACAGGTCGCATTTTTAAGATAAAGACTTAAAATTTTGCACAAAAATAGGTCTCCACGGTCTTCCGAAGCCTGAAATTGGGTACCGTGGGTGCCACCAGAGCACTTTTCATTAAAAAAACATGTCGTCCCTAGGAAACACGCTAGAGGTCGCATTTTTTAACTTAGCGACTTGAAATTTTCGGTACTTATAGTGCTTTCATAGCCTTCCAAAGCCTATTGAAATTAAGTACCGTAGGTGCCATCGTTTGGGTACCATTGACATTTTTCTGAAAAAAACATGGTCATCTTCGGAGACCCGTTTGACCATCAGGACCCGAACTACTTTTCGTACAAATTATATCAATTGTATAGGAAATATCTAGGAGAATTATTCTCTAAATAGTCTTCTGTTATATTTTCTTCTAGAAATGGCTGAAAAATTGGAAAAACTAAAAAGTTTAAAATT
The DNA here is from genome assembly GCA_014170235.1 of Listronotus bonariensis. Lineage (NCBI taxonomy): Eukaryota > Metazoa > Arthropoda > Insecta > Coleoptera > Curculionidae > Listronotus > Listronotus bonariensis. Next base: position 52,561 of record JACEGR010003226.1, on the reverse strand, counting down.
TTGACCAAATTTTAAACCAATTTTTTTCTCAAAAATTTGATCCAGTATCAAAAAAAAATGTTATTTTATCGTATTCCTAGCATAAATTTCCATTATTTAAGATATAAAAAGTGATTCTACCATTTATACAGAGTGTTTTATAAACCCTGAAAGTTTTCAGAAAAAACAGGACATTTTTTTACATAATTTTTAATAACTCAAGAAACTTTTAAGCTAAAATTCTAAAATATTTTTGGAATATAGTTTAATGTTGCAGCTAGAGCATATCCAAAATTCAAGTCGCTAGAGCAAATACTTTTAGAGATACGAATTTTTAAAATTGACAAAAGTTTTGACTTTGGCCACAAATTGTCGGTTTATTTATAATTTTTTAAACTTTTTTTTTAAGCTTTATATCCTGTACTATTAGTATAAAAAGTGTGACTTCGTTGAGTGTAAAGATTAAATCACCTAGGAGTAAGTTCAAAGTCAAATTATTGCGGTTACTATTTAAAATCTTAACGCATGAAGTATTTTAATATAAAAACTACATTTTAGCCGATATTTATAATTTCGTAATTCTTAAGTAACAATTTTAATATTCCTAAAAAGTTTAACCACATATTAGATTGGTCCAATTAGCTTTTAAGGTCAGTTTTTTCAACAGATATAGATTAAATATACATTTATCAGAAAACCGGTAATGCCACAAAGGATCTTGTTATAAAATTTAAGCCTTATGAAATTGTCTATAGGTTAGTATTTTAGACAATTATTTAATGTTATCGTAAAATAAAACAAAAATATAATAATAAAATAAAAAACTTTTTAAAATCTTTTTCCCATAAAAATATTTTTTGCGCAAAACATTGTTAATAAAATAAGATTATTAATCCGTTTTAATTTAAACACAGTTGAATAACTAAAAAAATATAATGGGGTTTAAAATTTTCGTGTCCCTAAAAACCATAAAATACAGGATGTCTCTAAAAGGTATGTACAAAATGGTCTTTTACCTTAGTCCAGGGCTGTCCAAACTACATACCTTCGCAGGCCAATTAAATTTACTACAAAAGCCTGAGGGCCGCAGAAAAAAATACTTTTAATTTGAAGAAAAATAAAATATCGGAATTGAAATCAAATTAATTATTTCTTATTACAAAACCCAACCTAACCTCAATCTTATTTACGTTTTATAACTGAAGTCAATGTATCAGAGTGAGATAGTGATAAACGGATTTAAACAAAAAGCGAACGTATGTTAACACTTTTGCCTGTATTGTTAAGCCGCATTTTTATTGTCAACGGTTGTTAAGGGTTCAAAATCATAACATTTTTTCGTTAAATGATGACGTCATCAACGTCGCGTGTTCAATCGTTTTTAAAAACAGGTCGGAGAACGCTACAAAGAAGTGAGATCGCTTAAAAAGAGAGAGCTATAAAGTAATCTGGCGGCTGTTGTAGTTGTGGTTACAAATACGAAAAAAGATTATTCATGAAACAAATGAAAAAACGAAAAATTAAAACTGAATATCAACCAACTCGCGAGCTGCGTCAAGTAACAGGAAAAGTGAGGTCAAAAATTATCAGCAGATATACAGGTTTAAAAATATCGATTTTTTTTACCACATTTGTAATGACGTTATTTTTAAATACGGTTTAAAACGTCTTTTGAATTTTTGACAATAAAAATACGGCTTAGTTGCCGAACCTCTAGGGTAGTGAAACATAGCTAATACACTTTTATTAGATCCGGTGATGGCTTAGCGTGTAAGGCGTTAAGTCGTTGAAAAAACCTTTAAAGTCTATCGGAAAAGGTTGTCATTATTAGCATTCCGCGTCACATTACTTTCCCTGGGCTAACACCAGCCCCCAGGTGGAGGGTTGTCCCAAGAACATGGCTCTCATTTCAAGGAATATGGCCATCCATCTTCTAAAGAAATGCTTCTGTATGTTATAATGTATTGTAAATAATGTGAGATTTAAACACCAAAGAAAGAATTAATAAAGAGATTTTACAATTGGAATTGGTTAAGTCGTTGAACGCACAACGGAGTAAGGTGGGTTCGAATCCTGCTGAGGCCAAATACTTATTTATAAGTTGGTCGGAAATTTAGTGGTTAACTCAACACCAGACGGACAAAGTGCAAAATGTATCGACGCTAAAGGCCACCAAAGGACCAGGGCGCCGGAACACACTTTTCCGTGTCCTGCGCAACCGTAGACATCCGGGCCCCACTCAGTTGGTAGGTTCAGTAGTGCCCCCTGGGTGGGGACGATTTCTTAAGTTGTCCCTCATAGGACCGTGGTTCGGAACCCACGTTAAGCTGTAGGTCCCGTCTGGCTGACATCACCCAGACGCATAATAAGCCGAGCAGCTTCAGTACATGGGTTATCCCGGCCCTATTCTAATCTTATCTAATCTAAACTACACTTTTATTATAAGGTACAGTACTGAATTTGCTTGCTTCCGAGTATTTCGAGATCCTGTTGCGATTATGCGATTGGCGAACGAAGAAAGATTTTTATTATCCAAACTATTTATTGGTATCCAAAACTATTTTCAGATTATTTTGCACTGTAGATGGGGACCGAATAAAACCAAGCCGCGGGCCGTTGTTTGGACAACCCTGCCTTAGTCGAAAGGTTGCTGGTTTGCAGGGGTCAAATTTTCCATTTTATTTTATTTGTTTTAAAATTCTTTTTAATAATAAAATTTTCTCCCAAAAATCAACCTTAGAAAGGTTTCTAGGTTAAGAACTCAAAATTTGCTAACGTTTCTGTTGAAAATGTAGAAGAAGCCACCTGCAGTTCTTTGCTTATAATAAATTCTCCTATTTTTTTTTGCCTCGGTATTTTATGTCTTCAGTTTACCAAGCAATGTTGCTTGGTAAATTTCGCTACGAAAAAATGGGTGACCTAAATAAGGGTTAAAGGAATTTAAATAATTTTTTTGTGTAAAATAAAACCTTTAAACCTTAAAAACGGTTGCCCGTAGCGATAATAAGTACGTATACGTTTTTTGTTTAGAAAATATAAGAGAATAAGACTTCTTTACTAGAGCCAAAGACAATTGTAGTTTCAATATAGACTCCCAGAACAATGCTAAATTTTTGGTCATTAGTTTGGACGCTGGCTTGACTGAATTTATAAAGCGGCAAATTATACGTACTGTTTACGTGTGTACTCGATGGATACCCGCTTCATAAATTCCACGAAGCGAGCGTCCAAGCTGATGATCAAAAATTTAGCATTGTTCTAGGTGTCTATAGTAAAACTACAATTGTTTTTCTAAAGCTATAATATTGTGACGTAGAATTTTTGAATATACATATAGGGTCACTTTAACATCACTGGGGCAAATTTACCATATACAACTATCTTCATAAGACCAGTGGACTCACGTCTATCATTATTTAGCAAAATTCCTAATGTTAAGTAACCTAATTAAAATGAATGCAAAATTCCCAAAATGCATATATTTTTTAATTCTCAAAATGAATACTTTTTTATACTAAGTGTTCACAATGTACAAAGGGACAAAAAGGTATGGCATATTGAACTTAAGTAAATGATTGCAGGTGGCTTCCTCTTCATTGTACAAAAAAACATAAGCAGATTTGGATTTCCCAGTTAAAATTAAATGTCGTCACTTTGACATTCTGTATCTCGCCAACAATCAAATTTTCGACTAAGGTAAATTGCGCTAGATCGTTGTATTTTGGTTCAAGGAATTTGTGGTAGCTTTTTGTACAGACCTTTTAGAGACACCCTGTATATATTTAGTATAAATTTTACCCCAGCGGAATAAACAAATGAGAATCAAGAGTTCTAGTTAGTAAACATAGGGGCATTAATATTCGAAAAATTTACATTTAATAACCTAAAATATTTTAAAATTAACATTAAATTTATGATATGTACCTACACCTTTAAAATGTTGCCCTTTAAATCTTAGTATCTGGGCCAGTAATAAAAAAGACTTCATGATAAGAACACTTTTAAAACCTTTTTAAGGGGATTCCTATTGACGAGTCTACTACGACTATTTATACCTCAATATATGGAAGTGGAGCTTTAACCCAGCCTGTCAATGTCAAATGTTTCGGGTGTCGGACCGGGCAAGCGCGTCACTTTTTTGTTGGACAAGTTTACCAAAATGTTTTACATGCAATGTTTAAACATTGTGCCAAAAATCGTAAGGGTGGGTTACAGTCACGAAACCTGCCCAGTCCGAAACCAGAAACGTGTTTGAGCCCTATGACTTCATTCTTTTTCCATATTATAGAGAATAAAAAGATTAAAAAAGGAGGCACTCGTATTTAAGATCATAAATTTTATGGTACTTTTAGTTAGTTAAAGTAATTTTAAGGTTGTGATAATGAAAAAAGTGTCAATTTATGCATTTTTTTACAATGTAAATTTTATATAGTTACTTCTAAAAACCAAGGACAGAAATTGGGGGTGTAACATTTTATGTCACTCGGTATATAATATTATTATTGTCGATTACATTTATCATCAAATTTCCACACTTTGTGTATGTATTGCATTTCATAAATATTTTTATTTTTGACTTGTAAAAAGCTATGAAATATCATACCCGTATCATTTTTATTAATTTAATTTAGAGTTAACTTATGTACCCCATATTTAAAAAAAATAATTTTTTATAATCCACTTTATTTGGAAACTTTTTCGTCTCTTTTGTTTTATGGTTTTTTCAGTAAAAATATATACGGATTTAATGTAACAAAATAAAATGCAACACTAGTTGCGTAGCCCGCCGTTTAAATGATACAGGGCCCCGGACTACAGGAGCCCCCTAAAGGGTGTATGCAATTTTTTTTTCCTCTTCAAAAATTTATGATGGAAACGAAAAAATGCTGAACCAGGAAAAACAATGTTGTAAAGTGGGGTCCTTTTTTTCTTTTTTGTTGGTCTTTAAGTTTTGATAGGAACGAAAATCCTTAACTAATTTTGATACGGGGCCCCTCCAAGGCACGCTACGCCACTGAGTAACACTAACATGTCGGTACGAGGTGATTAATTTTAGAAAAACATTTGATTTGTCTACTGTTACACACGTTTGTAATATATTGCATTATTTAACATTACTTAGTAATTTAGTATTCCTTTTGTTTTTAAAATAAAAAATTAAAATAATATTATATCGAGTTTTACAGAACAAGATTTTGATCCTTAGGTGATTTTAACAGGAAAAGTATAAATAGCTTTAAAAAAGTCCTAAATCCTTATATTTTTACGAGTCAGGGTGTTCAAAATTTAAGAAAAAAATTGAGAGACTCTGTGTGGCATTTTAAAAAACTATTTAATATTAAAGTACCGCTACTCCCTTCTTTAAAAAGTGATTTTTTACCCCATGTTTATACAAAAATATGAGTAGGTACTTTTTATTTTGACCAAGAAAGCAACCAACTAAAAGTTTTTCGAGTATGTTTTGACACACCTTGTGTAAAATAGTAATATAGTCTTAACATTTAATAAAGAAAGAACACATTTTTTGCACATATTAATCTAAGAAGACAAGGTGCTCAATGGTCCATAACATTTTTTAAACGCCATATAATGATAAACACTCAAGGTTTATGTATTTAGTTTATTCATTTATTTTATTAATATTTTTTGTGCTTAAAATCTTAAAGTTATATTGGTATATAAACTTAAGATATTCTTCAAAATTTATCAGTTAAAATATATCGCCTAAAAGCATTAGTTTACAAAGTATATCAAAAGAAGTTTTTACGATTCCAGTATTATATCAGAAATATTTTTAAAAATGTCAGTTAAATTATTTGTCGTTGTTTTCACCATGCTAGTAGCAACTTCATTAGCTGCCCCTGGGTATTTACATGGTTACAGTGATTTGGCTCTTCCTGTTGCTACAAGTTACAGCAACAGGTACGACGTGCATGAGCATGCAGTTCCAGTAATTCACACTTATGATGCACCAGTGATCGCAGAACCTGTATATGGATATTCGTCACCATATTATGGAGGGTATGGGTCATACGGACATGGATATGGATGGTAGAAAAAAATATGTCAAGTTTTAATGATGTATAAGCTGGCTTTAAGATTACAGTGTAAAATTTAAATTTATAAAGTTTACCTAATAAGGGTATGTACGAAGAATGTGTATGTATGTTTTTAAACTTTTTATTGTTGTTCATGATTTAATTAAAATAAAAAGAATGTTAAGGAATGTTTTATATTTTTATTTTTAAAAATTACTTTTATGTACAAATTTGTTGTAAGCCGTTGGATAAATTTATTTTTCTTTTGCGGTTTTTTAATTTCTCTAAAATTGTAAGTCGTGCCCACAAGAAAAAATAAGAAAAAAATAATTTTGTAAGGGTATTAATGTTATTTAAATATAGCAGATGGCCAGAAAGACCTTATTAGCGTGTATTACAGGGTGTAATTATATTGAAGACTCAAAACATAGGCTACAATTTCTTAGCTTATTGTAGAAAGAAAAGTTTATATGAAAATAGGTATGTACCTATGTCCTAAGCCTATTAACTTTTAAGCTATAAACTGTTAAAGTTTTAAGAAAAAAATCGTATTCTTATCATAACTTTAACTACTAAGTACTAAGTCTAAATAGGTATTCTCTGATGTGGAAGATATTTAACTATTTTTACCAGCGGCGTCTGAACGGGATGTATATTGGGGATTTAAAATAAAATGGTTGAACAAATTTGGACTTCTTTAACTTTTTCTTATGTTTTTGACGCATTTTTGATATACCAAAATTATTTTAAACTATTAGTCTGGTGCCTTATTTATCTTTTTTTTAATGCGACAACGGTGTATCGGACGAAAAAAGTCTAGAGGTCAAGTTTGTTGCTAAATAACTGAAAATAAAAAAAATGCTTCTTGCAAAGAGCAATGGCGTACCGTATTTTTTAAATCTCCAGTACTTATCCCGTACGGACTCCACAGGTAAAAATATTTAAACATTTTTGCATTAAAAAAATCATATTGGTGCTTAACAGGTGCGTGCCAAATTTTATAAAATTATCGGTTTTAAAAGTATAATAACAAAACAATTTTTTTTTCTAAAACTTCAGCATCCTGTAGGTTAAACGTTCAGAGGTTTAGGACATATGTAAAAATAAACTTGTCTTTCTAAAGTGGGCTTAGGAATCATAGGCCTAATTTTTAGCCATCAATTAAGTTACATTCTGTATATTTTGCTAATTTTTGATTCAAAAAGGGTCGACAAGTTAGAAACCATAGTTTTAACTTGCATTGCATTGGTTGAAAAGGTCAGTAGCCATGGGTACCTAATACATGGGGTTAAATAAAAACAGGGCCGTATTATCCATTAGGCTGACTAGGCTACAGCCTAGGGCGCCATGAAAAAATAGTCGCCAGACAGGGTAGTAATACGCGCTAGACAGGGGAGGTTTTAAAAAGTTTAGGTTTAGTGAGGATTTTTGGTGACTACTAAATTCTCCGTGAATAAGGTGCTGTGTAATGAAATAGAAGAATAGGCATGAAAAGGAGGAAATTATTATTATTTTTTGCTCTTCAAAAATTTATTTGGAGGAAAATAGGCACTCCGGGAATTCTAGCCTAGGGAACCTCAAACAGTTAATACGGCCCTTATTAAAAATAAATAACTGTTTTGGGAATTCAAATTAAGGAGCACACTGTTGCAATTCGGTCAAACAGCTGATAAAAATGGGTATCTAGATTGAATTTGGCAAATAATATTTACATAAATTACCTGATTAGTTACTAAATTTTAGGAAATAGATTAGCCATCATTGTCTGACAATCTAAATAACACAAAGCAGGATAATAGTCAGTGTTTCGAGAAACTTTATATATAGGCATAAAGTGTAAGTTCTTCAAAGAATCTATTGAGTAGTCCGTTACTTTGTGACAATACATTTTTACGTAGAATGTAATAAAAACACAAATTTTACTTTGTTATTTTGTCACATATTTTATATTGCTTTTTGCGTTACTGCAGTTTCGACATACTATGTCATTTTCAAACGACTTTTTAAAAGTGAATGAATTACAAAAAAGTGCATAAATTTATACCTTATACCGTAAATTTAACATCTGGTTTAACCTTTACAATTGTTGAAACACCCCGTAAATGTACAAATAAACTTAGGTAATTATAAAAGAATATTTATTTCTCACATTATAAAAAAACTATAATTAATTTGCCTATACAAAAATACTAATTTCTACCATCCGTGGCCATATGTGCTGTATCCGCTGTAGTGAGGTGCTGAATATCCCAAGTATCCATGGACTGGCTCAACCACTTTGGTGATCACTGGTGCAGAGTACGTATGAACAACAGGCACAGTATGTTCATGCACGTCAATTCTGTTGCTATAACTTGTAGCAACGGGATGTTCTAGGCCACTGTAACCATGCAAATATCCTGGAGCTGCCATAGAGGTTGCTACCAATGAAGCGAAAACAACTGCAAAAGTTTTGGAGAACATGGTTCTTGATATAAGAAACTTTGCTTATTACTTTAAAAAGAGAAGATATAATGTAAAATACTTTTAAACAAAAGCAAATTACAAATGATACAGTTTAAACGATTGTATGGGCTTATATACGAAAAGATTTTTGACATATTGCGTAAAAACGTGTGAAGTGACCAAATAATATTGTTAGGAACCTTGAGGTTTTATGATCTATTGTCGGCGTTGAACTTTTTCATCGCGCTTTTACGGGCTATTAAATTAAATATTTCTGTAAAGTCATGATGTTAAATATGAGATAATTTTTTATTAATTTTTAATTGGATAAATTAAAATATTAATATTTTCTTGTCGTATACTTAAAACCATAGAGTATCATTTACTGTGACGGTCCTATTTATAAATCTCGGAAGCTACCAATTGAAATATTTTTCTTGTTTTGGTAGTAGCTTGGAGTATGTATAGTTTTTCTCCCAAATAAGCTCCGTCAGCATAATCTACTAATATAAATAACTCCTTAAAAGTCGATTGCCTACAATAAAACGATAAACGGTATTCGGAAGAGCACGGTCGTATTATACCTTCACAATACAACCGTGCCCTCCCGACTCCCCTTAATCATTTTATTGCAGGCAATCGTCTTTTTAAGGGGTTATTTTTATTACTAGAATATGCCGACGAAGCTTATTTGAAAGAAAAACTATAATGTTGATTATTATACAGCAAATATCTTACGTTTTTGGTACTGCCGGTTATACAGGGTGTTTCCTAATTGCGGTAATTAATTCTTAGGTTAATTTTTAAACTTATTTTTTGAAAAAGCTTATATAAACATAGCTTCGTAAATGCATTGTTTTCAAGGCACAAGGTGGTAAACTTTTTTAAATAAATTGTTTTTTAATAACATATTTTTTTGCAATTTTTATATTAATTTCTAAATAAGCCAAAACAAAACAAAGCTTTTTGAAATTGTGAATATGTTTACGTAGCTTGCTTAGTTCTCCAAAAAAGAATTCGCTAAACTGCTGATATCTAGACTATAAAATAGGAGTGTTTTTTAAAATATAAACTGTTATCATTTGTTATTAGCAATTATGTAACAATAACAAGAAATACTTAATTAAATAACGTTTATATCTAATCGGACAAATTTAAGTAAATTGAGTATTTTCAAAATTTTTAAGTTTCTTAAAAAATAACATTCTGTTTTTGTTTAAAATAAAATTGGCTTATTAACAAGCTTATGAATTCTTTTACCGCAATTAGGAGACACTCTGTATATATTATAGCAATTGTTTTTTAACGTTATCATATCCTCTGAGTATAATGGAATTCCAAAACCATATTGGTTTAAAAATTTTGCTTTCTACAATTATTGCTTTTTTTCTTACATTATTTATTTCAATAAAAATAAAAATTGCGAAAATATTGTAATTTTTTTTTATTAAAAAATTGCAAACTTGGATCGAAGGGGATTTTTATGTAATTTAATCTGCTTAATCCGTATCTTTATTCTTGGGTTTATGTTATGTGGTGTTGTGTTATGGTATAAGTACTTTACTTCGTTCCAAATCTACAATTTTTTTATCAAAATAATTCCAATTTCGTACGATTTTTGCAAATTTCATAGGTTTTACAATTTTTCTGGGTTTTTACAATCCTCTTATATTTAAAATGGTTTATGATCTAAGTACACTTAAAGTTAGTATTTAACTGTTCAAAATACATTAGAATTATGCTTGCCCAAGATCCACAAATTATTTTTAATAATAAAACATCAAATTTTCGCTATTTCTTGGGGTTTTTGCAATTTACTTAAAACTGTAGGGTGTACGACCTAAACTGACTTAAAATTCGGATTCAGCGGATCAAAAACATGTCCTGTGCTGTGACTTGTGTGTTGCGTTAAATGTTAAAGTTAAATTTTCTTGCTAACCGTATTCGTCTCAGTGGTTCAAACCGTATTCAAAAATGACAATATAAATATGAAAATCAAGAAAATGTAGATTTTTAAACCGTTGCGTCACAGCCCAATACATTTTTAGGTTATGACTATGATTTTTATTTTTAGAGTTCATATGTACGTTAGTTTACACCCAATATAAAGTTTTTTTCACTTGCCATGTTAAAAGTTTACAAGAAATGACCGAAAGAAAGTTTTTAATGAGTACGATGCATACGCCCGCCCGACAGAGATAAGTATATTGTTTTTAAACCATTGTCCGGGATGTATTCAAACACGGTTAAATACGGGTCGTACATGACGTCATCACCGTTTAGCAAGAAAATGTAATGTTTTTAAAAATGGCTTAAATAAACAGTTGTATTGTTTTTTGCCATAAATTCCACAATAGCCCAAAAATTACGGGTGAACGAGAGGAAAGTTTGGGTTAGTTTAATAAAGCAATTTAAAAACCACAATCCTGTTTAATTACTTGTTCTATATTCGTACCAATTTACATACAAGGATGTTACAAATTCGAGAGACACCATTAGGATCTCAAAAACGGTAAGAGATACAGAGTTGGTTAAATTAAACAAGGTTAAGCATTTTTATGCTTAAAAATATTCCGCTTTAAATATTTAAACATTCGTAGCCGTTCTGAAATAATCCGGAAAAATAGTTTTTATTTTTTTTTCAGTTTATTTGACAAGATATTTAAAAAAACAATATAATATTATCATTGCCACTTTTTCTGTTTTATAAAACGATGTTATTAAATTTAAGATCCGACGTTTCATCTTTGAGCAAACATCATCAACGCAGTTTTGTGTTAAATAGGCGAAATATTTGGTTTTAAACTTAATAAACTCCTATTTTAATTCTAAATCCAATGATATAAGTATTACACTTTAAGTTTATGCGACGTTTCGAATGGAAAAACCATCTTCATTTACTATTTCGCCATTACAAATAACGATTTTGCCCCACTTGTTCGAGAAAATTAATTTTTTTTTATATATTTAACACACCGTACTTCAAAACCAAGACCTTTAGGACATATGTTTATATGAAGTTTTTTTCTTATTTTCCGTTGTAGAATCGCCCCGTAAAGTTTGTCTGTTGAGTTACTGGACACCCTGCATGTATGTAGGTAAATAGATTGGAATTGATTAAAACTTTGATGTCGATTGGTGCCTAAACGGTTGGGTTTATCGACTTTAAGAAAGAGCAACTTATTTTTTAAGTTCTTGATTGTCTATAAAATGGCGCCATCAGCTGCGATATCTGTCAAAATAAAAAGTTATGATGTAAATAAATTTTAAGTTGCAGGAAAAGTGCCCTCTGGTGGTATTAAAAAATACTTTTATCTTCAAATTTTAGAATCTGCAAAGCTTGATTTGTGTGCTGTCAACTAGATTGGTTAAAAAATAAATGCAATATGGCGAAAAAACAAAAATTAAACTTTAAACCACTGTAACTTGGTAACCAAGGAGATTTCGACATTTTGTCAAAGGGCTTACTAACATTATTTTTTAATGCAGAATGACCCCTTAAAATTTCCTAACGCATTTTCCGAACACCCTGTAAATTAGAAAAAGTAGAAATAATAATATATCGTCTGTTTTAAAATATTTCTTTAAATAAACTAAAAAAAATTAAATAATAAAAACTGTTTCGCAAAATGTCGGTCTTTTCCAGATAATTCAGGAACGGCTAAAAATTTTCAAATTTTTGAAACGGAATATTATTAGGCATAAAAATTCCGACATCGTAATGGAGCTCCTTAAATTTTTAACGTCCTGTATACAAGACAACATTAGAGCAATCAAAAAGGTTGGGAAAAATTTTCTTAATAGGTTTGATCTGGGAACCTATATAAATTTGCCCATTTGACGTATAAAGTTCGATATCACTTAAAACTAGATTACAAATTTAAAACATAAAGCATTATTAGAGACATTTTGCACCTCTTAAAATAACAGACGTTTTTTGGCCTCCTTATGGTTATCGTTATTAAACATAACGATTACAGCAGCAGTTTTAGACAGAGATTTTGCAGCCCCTTCGAATAAATTTATCTTGCGTCTGCGCTTTCGACACATAACCTTATTTTTACCTGTGGTTCACCGATTTTAAAGTTTACGAAAAATCAGTACTTACTTTTATTCTCCATAAGTTATATATTGATATTTAAATATATGCAAATAATTTTCTTGATTTTGTTTTTCAAAGTAGATGTAACAATACAGTATAAGCAAAACACAAAAAGTAAGGTTAGGTTTGGTAGTAGAATAAAAAGCAAGTGTGCCAGATTGTAACATGTAAATAGATTACTGATTTAAAACATCCTTAAAAATGCAAGTCCGTTTTAATTTCTTTACACTATTTTATTTTTCTTACTGCTATGGATTTTTCGCTAATTAGAGCCTATGTATCAATGATATTTTAATTAATACGGCATTAAAATGTCAACCTTCTTAAATAATTGATATTAAAAATTCTACAATTCGACAACCACGCAGTTTAACAATAACGATAAGCTCTTCGGTATTCATCCGTAATTAAAGGAGTCCGGTATGGTTAATAACGATAACGGATCATGTTTGCGTTACTGCGCAGACTCAGAATATCGTTAACCACAACGGAATTGCAAAATAAGAGGTGCAAAATGTCTCTAATAATGTTGGTTCTTAAGATCTCTTAATAGGGCGCTTATTATAAATAACCCTGTCCATCTTCATTTAAAATAATAAACAATAATTAACTTATTTAAATAAACTTCTAAAGGTATTTTCATCAAAGCAAGAATTGTTTAATTAGGTTATTTAATAAAGGTTACGTCATTATAGAAGCAATATTCCAGTGCATAATGGTCATTATAGGGGGCTCATTACAAAACTAGAGTAATTGTGATCATTATAATATTACGAATAATTATCAATAAGTACGTTTTTTTCTTTTTCATTAAATGCGGGACACGTATAAAACTGTAATTTTTCTGCAGCATTTTTTAATTGTTTTATGTCGCCATAGATATAGATACAATTTTCTGCAAAATGTTTAAAATTATTATTTTGTGCATTTGTGCTTTGGCTGTTGCATTTTGTGCTCCCAATCCTAGTTATTATCCAGGTATATTAAATAGTTAAAATGCTTCCTATTTAACATTTTGGTTTAATCAATTTTTAGTTTTTCTTTATACTTAAAAAAAAAAGTATTTTTAAAAGCTGTTTTAGGTGGAAATTAATTTTTGTTATAAACATGTTTATAATTTTATTATTTAAAATATCATAATAAAGAGCATATTATTATACAGATTTTTTTTTCTGGAAATTTATTAGTTAAGAGCTTATACCAGTTAGACCAGTAAAGAAACCTTTAAAAGAAGTAGAAAGTTAAAAAAATATATATAGTAGTATAAAACCCATTACAAAAGGTAAAGGATATAACAAAAATTAAAGGAATAGTAAATTACGGGCGATTTAAGCTTGTGAAGAGAAAGAGGGGGTGTTAAGTATAAAATACGGAATTTTTAGATTTTCGGCTACACTACAAGTCCTATGAAAAAAGTTAAATGGCAAAGTTTTAGGCAATCTAATGGTAGTATTACATCTGACATTTATTGCATGATATTTATGTCAGATAGAAATTCTGGCTAATGTAAACAATAAAAAATTTCTATCAGACATAAATTTTTGACCGTTTACATTAGCGAAAATTTCTATCTAAATTAAATATCATACAATAAATGTCAGATGTAAACCAACCATAAAAATTGACAACTTTTGTATTTATGCTTTTTTACATAACCTTAAAATGTATATAAAAATTCAAGTAAACAAGAATTTGGTTTTTCATTTTATTCATTTACAAAAATATATATTATTTTTACAAAACTTGGTAAAAACTTACATTTGCATGTCCGTACACCGGAAATTTTTTGGTTTAAAAATTAATTTTTTTACATTATTTTGACTTAATATCAAAAAGTACCCCTATTTTTAATTAAAAATTCACGTGTCAAAATATAAGCATATTCCAAGAAGTCGGTTATCGTTTTGTTTATTAAAATCTCCACTTTCTAAAGGTAAGAAAATATACATTACAATGGTAAATGTTCTCAGAAAATGCGAAATACTCAGATCCGATTTTTTAAAATCATTATTAGACCAGGGTCGATAATTTGAAACCAAAAAAATTATAAAAGGATAAAATCAATAAAAAATTAATGCAGAGAAAACAACAAAAATAAAGGAAAAAATAAATTACAGGTGATCTGAAGTCAGGAAGTGGAAGGGAGTGAGTTTTTAAGGGTAAAAAACGGTTTTTGTCAATTTCCCGTCAAAATTACTAGTCCTATAGAAATTCATGTTTTATGTCGCTACAAAAAATAGGTATACTTTCCGCAAAAGGTTCAAAATTATTTTTTGTGTATAAGTACTATAGCTGTTGTCTTTTGTGCTCCCAATCCTAGTTACCTTTCAGGTATAAATATCAAATAATTTTTTTCTCTAACCAATTTCTATTTTATCTTATTTATTAAAAAAAAATATTAAAAATGCGTTTTAAGAAAGGAAGCTATTTTTGTTCTGAATATTTTTTAATTTTTTTTTTTAAGTAGGTTTAATTGCTGTCTTTTCATACAAATATTCATTGGATGGATAATTAGGCGGATTTATTGTTTCTATTATTTTGTTAGCGGGTGTTCTGTAGGAATGAAATAATCTTCAATTCCTATATATTTTACCATACTCAATAATTGGTCGACACAACATCTTGTATACAGGGTGATCAAACTTAAGTCGGCCTTATTTTGCTAACTTCTGTATTATTAAAGATACGAAGTGGGCTAAATTAGACAAGTATTCCGCAGATTAACTCACTGTCATCAGAACACAATTAAACAACGTGTTTTCGAATTATTGCAAAAATGAATTTTCTTTATGGAACACCCTGTATATTTTATTCTCATTCAGTAGATCTATCAAAGAGCTTAAAAAGTCCGCTTGTGATATATCCAATTTTCAATAGTTTCGGTAACATGGCCATCCTCAGGTATTTTATAGTAAACTGGCCGTTTTTTAAATATAACACCCTGTATATTGCATTACCATAAAATGAACGTTTTAAAGAGCTTTAAAAAAATACCACATTTGGTATGTCTAGCTTCAATACTTTTGGAAATATATCTAGTAAGTAACTATGGTTACTGACTTATAAATCAATAAAATATATTTTTTATTGTGGTAACTAGGGTGACAGACTTTTAAAACCAATGCAATATATTTTTTGTTTGGACATTTTTCTTAATTTAAAGTGTTAAGCATAGTTGAGTGTCGTCGATAAAATGGATATTATCTATTTTTTCTTTTATTTTGATGGCCATATTTTAAAAACTATAGAAGATAGACTTATCAAATGTGATATTTTCTTAAAGTTTTTTAAAATATCTATTTAATGTTGATACAATATACAGGGTACTTTATTTAAAAAAAAATCAGTTATTTTTTATTATTTTTTCTATGTAATAACAACAAATAATTAAAAAACGTTTATATCTAGTCTTACAAATTTTACAAAAAAATAAGTAATTTTTTAAAAGGTTTAATACTCTGTATCCTGAGAATGAAAATTTTGCGGATCCATAGTATATATATAAATAAATAAATAATTATATATAAATAAAAACCGTCCTTTATTAATTAATAACAAAAAACTACAAAATAAATAATAAGGACATTCTTTGTTATAAAATAACAACAGAAGACAATCTTCAGGGTGAAGAAGTTTAGCACGCAGTGCTACTCTTATCTAAGCACTGGAAGAAGTCACCTTTTACCCTACATTAAACAATTAATTTCAATTTAGTAATTTTTTTGGTTGTTTACATGCCCTTAGGCACTTAAAACAAATTATACAGGATGTTGTTACCCTCCATTTTTTTTAGTTTTTAAGAGAAACTAATTAAAATTTTAAATTATTAATAACGCATAAATTAACATATTTTATCATTATCACATACTCAAAATCACTTCCGGTTTAACCGGAAGTACTATAAACTTTCTTATTTTAAATACAAGTACCTACCTATTTTTGTTCTATATTTGTATTCTGTTTAAAATTAACTTTTTATTAATATATTATACAGGGTGCTTCTTTTTGAAATGGCGGCCAGAGAAAATTTTTAAAGAAATCAAGTGCCGTCATTTTTCAGCTCTGTCTATACTTTTTTGCTAAATAGGCTGTAAAAAAATACTTATTTTACTTTTACAGGTAGTGCTCACATTCTATTTTCTGTAATAAATAACTTAGATTTTATAATTTTAGTTTTTAATGTAATAAGTGAGAGAAAATTTAATTTGACAAACATATTAGACGGAGACACCCCTATTTTATTTTATTTTGATTTTCACACTAAAATCTAGTTCTTTTACTATGAGCGGCCAAGTTTTGCAGAGCAAAAACACCTTCAATCTTGTGGGCGTCACATTTATGAATAACCTTAACTGGCATAAACACATTTTATCTATAGCCATGGAAGCTTCATAAAAGCTTGGATTTCTTTTTCGAGCCAAAAGGTATTTTTTCCCTTCTAATTTATATACTTTGTATATGTTCCAAATTCAACCTCGGCTCCCTTAGAATATTGTTCTCATATCTGGGGCATGGTGTCCTCCAAAACCCTTAGCATATCTTAACTCCATTTAAAAAAGCGCTGTTCGTCTCATTATTGATCCTTCACTTACAGAGAGACTTTTCTGTCTTGCTCATCGTCGGGCTTTGGGTGATTTATCGCTTATCGTACTTCCATGACTTTTGCTCTGAAGAATTGTCCAGTATAGTTCCTTCACTTACGGTCCCCAACAGAGAAACTCGTGGTGCCGCACATTTGCATCCCTATACGGTCCAACTGAACAGGCCCCGAACTTCCCACTTTGTTCGTTTATTTATCCCTAGAGTTTCTAGAATGTGGAACCTGCTGCCCGCAAAGGTCTTTTCATTCTCTCCAAAATCTTAATTTAATAATTATTTAAGTCCCATGTAAACAAAGTCCCTCTTACCTTGCTTAAGACACCCACGGTACGTTGGTATTTGAGCTTTTAGCCTTCGTGGATTGTCCAAAGATAGAAAAAATGTATTTTGACTTCTTTGTATCTTTGGTCAATCATTTTGAAAAAGTCAATTGCCATAAATAAAATAAAAGTGGTTTTAATAAGAAAGTTAGTAGTACTAACTATTGCACAATGTTTCTTTTTAAATTTATTATTTGAAATATTACTGTTACTAAAAATACGTCTTAGAAAAAAATAAGCTTTGTTGTTTAAATATTTTATATGTTCAAAAACCGTAAATCTGTATCAATAACTACCCCCACTTTTTTGCAGACTTAACAAAAGGCAAAACGTCTTCAATAATGTTTATAATCATATTTTTAATCAAGTATCAATTTTTCTGACTACTAAAACACATAAGATTTGTTTTTTAGAAATTAACATTTCTCTTCTTAATAAGAAAATTCCAAAATAGCAGTTTGGCACCACTGTTTAAAAACATCAGATGCTATTTTCCTGAAAAATAAAACACTTTAATAAAAAAATATTTTACTTTGAAATAAAAAGTGATTTTTTGGTTTGTGCTCCCCCAAAGAAAATCTAGGTTTCGAGAGCAATTCCCCTTATTTTTTTTTAGTAAATTTGATTACACTTTATTGATAGATGGTAAATTTTACAAAATTACTTAAACTTTTTAAAAATATATAGCCAAATTCAATTTAATATCAAAGAATGCACATGTTTTTGTAAAATTTGCAATTTAACGATTAAGAGATTCGCTTTTGAAACTTAGATTTTCTCTGTGGGTGTAGGGACTTTTTGCTTCTTTCGAATATATTTTTATTTTACCAAAGTGCTCCTTTAGGCCAACAGCATTTGGTATGTATTTGGAGTGGGTCCCATGTGTCATTTTTTACATAAAAAAATAAAAAAGTAATTAAACTCTGAAATTTTTCAATCATGGACTTAACGTTTATCATTTTATTTTTAGTGGTGAAGCCTCTGGTGTACTCCTACCCTTACTACAGTTCATACTCTCACTGGCCTTACTGGTACGGATACCCCTGGTATTCTAAATATTACTCATATGGAACCTACTGGTAAAACAAAGCTCATTTCCATGTGATGGGGACTATTATTAAAATGTGGACTTTGTATTATAGTTTTGGAATAGAAATTTATATTTTTTAATTATTTTGTTTTATTTTAGTTATTTAAATATTCTGTTTGCATATTGATCCTAAAGTCTATTTTGTACAATATTTTTTTCCTAAGATAATATTTTTTTATATTTACAGTCGTAACAAGTATACAGGACTCCTTTATTTAAAGGCATGAACAGATTTGCCAGAAAAATTAATTAAAAATTAACCGGCTTTAAAAGAAATAAATAAAACTTACTCAATAAATAAATGTTAATATAAAAAAAGTTCTTGATATATTGTAGGTATGTTACTTATGTTAATAAAGTTTTTGTTTATTTAGTAATAATATAGTATGCGTATACCGGGTGATGCGGCGCCAAGTAGAACATAGGAAATCCTATGTAAATTTTAGGGAGTTTAATTATTTTCTTCTCTGTAAATCTTCGTTCCATGTTTCATAAAATTTTAATAAGCGAATCTTAAAATATTTATAACTACCAAATTTACTGTTCAGGTAAAACCATACAGACAGCAGCCACCAGGGTTACGTTCATAAATCATTACAAAGTACACATTTTTTACATTTCTGTTACAGAGGTCGTTCCTAAATGTATTATTTATTACACTACTTTCTGTCTTACAGCGTTCAAAAATAGTCTGGAAATGTTACTCTGTATTACATTCTTAACCGTGCTCACGAGGGCGGTAATAATTTACCGATTTTGCGCATTTCATATTTGTCTCTTTAAAGAATAGGAAACAAACAAAATTTTTATAATTTTTAGATTTAAAAGTAAAAAATATATTTTGCAGATGCTACTATTGTTGTCAGAACAACTTTGTTCATTTTTAGGCTCTTTTTATTTAGCTACTAATTTTT
Source organism: Listronotus bonariensis (assembly GCA_014170235.1). NCBI lineage: Eukaryota > Metazoa > Arthropoda > Insecta > Coleoptera > Curculionidae > Listronotus > Listronotus bonariensis. Next base: position 33,074 of record JACEGR010003226.1, on the reverse strand, counting down.
CTCCAAACTACAAAATACCTACAAACTTTTTCCAATTCAAAATATGAATATCTTTATAAAAACACAAAGATACAGTTTCTTTTTTAATGTATTGCATTATTAAATATTGATTTGTTTATAATTTTTTATTTATAGTGTATTAAAATTGTAATTTATATTAATTTATAAATAAATAAATAAACATCTTTAATTATTTTCCGTTACATGCCAACAAGGGACATTTACATTTTCATTTCTTAAGTAGCGTTCAAAAATAGCTTTTACAATATATACATTTCAAATGTCATTTTAATTCCATTACAGAGTACAAGGATTACTTTACATTTAACTTATGAACGCACTCCAGAGTTATGTTCATAAATCATTACAAAGTACACATTTCTTACGTTTCTGTTAACAGAGGTCGTTCATAAATAATGTATTATTTATTACACTGCTTTCTGTCTATCGGCGTTCAAAAATAGTCTGGAAATGTAACTCTGTATTAGATTCTTTACCGTGCTCACGAGGGCGGTAATAATTTACCGATTTTGCGCATTTCAAATGTCTCTCTTTCAAAAAAATAAAACAAACAATATTTTGCTTTTGCTACTATGGTTGTCAGAACAGATTTGTTGATTTTTAGGCTCTTTTTATTAAGGTACTAATTTTTCTCCAAAGTAAAATACCTACAAACTTTTAAATTTAAAATGTGGACATCTTTATCCTTTTATCTTTTATACAAACACAAGCATACATGTTTTTTTAATCAAGGTGCAGATTACTATTGGATTAATAAGTATTGATTTGTTTTTAAAATGATTTATATATTAAAGTTGAAATTTATGTTAGTTTATAAATAAATAAACATCTTTAAATATTTTACGTCACATGCCAGGTTACAAGTGACATTTACATTTACATTTCCTAAGTAGCGTTCAAAAATTGCTTTTACAGTTATACAATTTCAAAATGTCATTTTGATTCCATTACAGAGTACAAGGATTAGTTTACATTATATTTATGAACGCACTCCTGCAAACAATTATAAGGCTGTCACTGATTTATTGACACTTTTTCTGAAGTCAGTGACAACATTTATTGTGGCACCATTTCGTTGACTTTTGCGGGTATAGCGAAAACTAAATGAGATAGAACAAATCTGATTGTGCAATCATGATTTCAATTTTTGAAACAAATTCAGTGTTAAAAGCAAACCATGGCTAACTTGATTCGATTTGGAGATACAGGGTGTTTTTCCAATTTTGTCAATTTGGCCAGGCACTTGTAACTCGTTTGATATTAGAGATAGAAGATTAGAAAAGTTTTAGGGATTTTGACGTAGAATACAGTGACGTCACCTATATTTTTATCATTGACTTTTATTTTAAACTTATAACACAAAGTTGTTTCGTTTTAATGGAACACCCCGTATATTTTATCACCAATAGGTAGGTCTTTTTAAAAGCTATAAGAAATATAACATTTTATATATTTATTTTTTAATAGTTTCGAAAATATGGTCATCATCAGGATTTTTTTAACGACCGTTGCAAAGATATTTTAAGAAGGTTTAACAAAATACCACATTTAATGTAATATTCGTTTGTAGTTTTGGAAATATGACGATATAAATTAAAAAAAAATAGTAGATATAAGCATTAAGATTTGGATGCTCATATTTCCGAAACTATTGGAGAAAATAATTTTAAATGTGGTAAATTTTAAGGTGTTTTAAATGTCTTTTTAATGGTATTAAACTACACAGGGTGTTTTATTTAACAAAGGCTATTTTATTATCGAATTCCGGAAGTTATATTTCTGAAAGTATTACAAATTAAATATTTTAAATGTGGTATTTTTTAACGGCTTTTAAGAAGACCCTTTTTATTGATGATAAAATATACAGGGTGTTTCATTTAAAAAATCCCAACTTTGTGTTATAATTTTAAAATAAAAGTCAATTAAAAAAATGTAGGTACGCCACTGAATTCTACGTAAAAATCCCTAAAACTTTTCTTTTTACATCTTTTCTCTATCTCTTATATCAAGCGAGTTACAAGTGCCTGGCCAAATTAACAAAATTAAAAAAACACCCTGTATCTCCAATCAAGTTGGCCATGATTTGCTTTTACCATTCAATTTGTTTTAAAAATTGAAATCGAGATTGCGCAATCAGATTTGTTCTATCTCTTTAAGTATTCGCTATAACCTGCAAGGTCAACGAAAAGGCGCAACCCTGTACAGGGGCCTGTTTGGTTTTACCTGAACCAAAAATTTGGTAATTTTGGAATTACATTTAATTGAATAATTCAAAATTCACTTGTTGACATTTTTTGAAACTTGGTACGAGGGTTTGTCATATTGGTCTCTTGAAAAGTTATCTTACATTTTTTTCTGTAAAATGTACAGGGGAACCAATAATTAACCCCCTTAAAATTTACAAGGGATTTCATATGTTCCGCTCGGCGATGCACCACTCGGTATACGAGTATTTGGTATGGGTTCCATGTCTCAGTTATGGATAAAATAATTAAAAAATCCTATTTACGACAGTGCTCTAAGTTTATAATTATTGTAAATTTAAGCTTAATTTTTTTTTCTGACTTTTAAAGTGCACCTCCAGATTACCAAACGACCCTTAACGTAAAACCATGGGCGCCGGCAGGATGACTTCCAGGGGGGTGCAGAGAAAGAAAAAAAATAAAAGAGTTAAAGTCAAAAAAATATTTTTAAGAGCAAAAACAAAGGTCCCTTGACACGCAGGATGACTAGATTTTACCTCTCTGTTGCTCCTTTCCCAATAGCCAGGGAGGTGCTAAACATCTTAAAATGCTTTAAATTTATACTTTTTTGCAAAAACAACTTACTACCAGGGGGTGCAAGTGCACCTCCTTGCACCCCTCCCGGCGCCCATGCGTAGAACAAATCCTGGGAAGCCCTATACCCAAATGCATAATTGGTTTGGGTTAAAAAGTTCATTTGGTTTTTCCTTTTTAACATGAAAATTATGAATAATTTTAATAGAATTTATAGGGTTAATAATCTATTAAAATAATAGTATAAAAACAAATTATTTTTTAAATAAAACAAACACTGTGACAGTATCGGAAAATCCGTGGTTATTTATTTAAAGTGACTTGCAAACAACTTGCACAAAATAAACAAAGGTGCTAATTACTCCTTAATGAGCTTTTTTAAAACAATACATTTTGACACCGAACATTAATAGAATTACTGAATATTTTATACAAAAGATAAATAAAATAAAACAAAATTATTAAAGGTAATGTATTATAAGTTATGCTTACTACAACCTAGTTTTACAGAATTTATAGAAATAAAATTATTAAGTAACAAACTTTGCAAGTTTAAGAATTATGTGTGTGTGGTTTTAATACACACAATACAATGCTCTGAAAATGTTGACGTTTGTAAATGATAAAATATTTATTTAGGTACCAAGCGCGTTAAATAGCACTTTTACGCTCGCGGCTAAAAGTTGTTGCCCGAATTCCGCGAGGGCAACAATCAGCTGTGTGTGTAAAAGTGCTTTACGCCCAGAGGTGCAAACAATATTTTTTGTACGACTAAAATTAATTTACAAGCATTATCTGTAGTTAGGAAAAATTTGCCAGTTTTTAATGTTTTAAGTTGTAATCAGTATACTTTTAACACATGTTTAATTAAATAAATTGTTGTTAAAAAAAAACAAAAAAAAAATGTGGCATTATTAAATTTTATTATTGTTTTATAAATGCGGGACATTTTAATACTTTTTTTGCTCCTAGGGCCCCTAGGGCATAAAAGTGCAATTTTACGCCCTCAAATGGGGGCCAACGCCTGGTCGTACAAAAAAGTAATTTGGAGCCAAATCATCTCTGTATGTCGTATGGCGAATAAACCTATTCGTTTAATTTTTTAAAAGCTTAGAGTTGTCGAGAGTCCAAAATTCCCTTGATAAAGATTGGTTCAATGGCATTTTTTGTGTCCCTCTTATTTTACTAAAGACATGGGGGAAACAAATAGTTGTGCACCCTATTGGTTTAAAAATTAAGCGACTTGGCAACGTGCGTCTCATAGTCAAGTTTTTTCTGCTGTTAATGCAGTTAATATTGTAATTCTTAAATATTTTTATGATTTATTTGATAAACGCAAAAAAAAAGTTAAACAAGACGTGCAAGTGTGCAAGTTTGATTTGTTATGTCTGTAGCTCAAAGAACTTACGTTTTGTGGCTTTATATAAAATTGCGCGGAACGTTAGCTGGTAACTACTTTGTTTTATTGAGGTTTTTAGACAATGGTATTTTTGTCTGTAACTTATTGCCTTGTTTTCAAAACTGCTTGCTTTTAGCCGAGACATAAAACCCAAAACTGTATATTTCTGTAAATATGGTAAATATTTTTTGACAGTTTTGATCTAGCTAGATATCCACTTTTATCAGCAGGTTGACCGTGTTGCAAACCACTGCGACTGCTAATTTGAACTTCCCTTTTACTTTTCCCCAAAGGCATAATTGTCACATAATTAGCTTTTTTAAAAAACCGGATATGGACAAAATTTATTTTTTTTCCATTTTTGGATCATCTTTGTATTTTAGTTAATTTTAAACTCACAACAAAAGTAAAAAACTAATATTTTTTAAAAATGGCAGATTTTTTGAGATATGGACCAAATATATGATTTTTCTTATGGAACACCCTGTATATTTTTATTCAGTAAATTATAGTGAGTGGCAGGTTTTTAAAAATATATAATACCCAATAGTTATTTTATATTTTTAAATCCTTAATTAATGTTTTTAATTTTAAAAATTAAATTTTGGACATTGTTTTGAGTACAAATACAAAAGGCGCTGATTCAGATTATCCAGTTTTTTTCAGTTTCAGTAAACATACTTAAGAAACCGAGAGATGAAGTAATAGGGGTGTTGGGAGGAAAAATAGGGTAAAAATTTAATATTGCGGGAAAATGTAAACAAATAATTATAAACTAAAAGCTAACTTTATTTTTTTTGGTTATGAAGTCTATATCATAGCCTACTATGCAAAATTCAATTTTAAAATTAAAAACATCAATTAAGGATCTTTTAAATATGAAATAACTATTAATAGTATAGGAGGTAGCAACGTTTTCAAAAAGAATTTTAGGTCATGCTGATTTTTTGATATGTTGTTCTCCTTCCCCTTCTGGATAGACCCTGGGTTGTCTGCCTGGTGGTAGTAGTTACGTTTATTAGTTTGCATCCTACCTGTACAGGTAATAATTTAAGATTTTGAACACATTTAAAGAAACTTAATTTTCAACTTCTTTAGATAGGTTTACCAAACATATTTTTTTTTATTGCCAGACACTTTTATCATTGCTTATTTGGTATATTTTGATGAAACTTGGAACGTTAATATATGACCAATGTCTGCATTTTTGACATATCAGTGACAGCTTTAAATGTCAAGGTGCCAGCTCTAAATGTCAAGGTCACAGTTGGGCGCCAACGCAATCTCTACCGCCAGCCAGGCAGCCGAGGATCTACCCAAAGAGGAGGGAGAATAACATTTCAAAAAATCAGCCAATCTAAAATACTTGTTTTTCCGACGTTGCTACCTCCCGGACATATAATTTATTTTTAAAAATCTTAACACCCGCTATGATTTACTATTTACTATAAAAAATATACAGGGTGTTTCATAAGAAAAATCATATGTTCTGGTCCATATCTTAAAAATGTAAAATTACAAAAAAACATCTTACTAAGCAACTAGATTCTACGTGAAAATATCTACTTATATGAGTTTTTACTTTTGTTGTAAGTTAAAAGATAACTAAAATACGAAGGTGGTCTAAAAGTGGATAAAAATAAATTTCTGTCCTGTATGTCAAAAACAAGGAGGGCCTTAAAAAACTTTTAGTGTCATCTTTCGTTTTATTAAAAAGTAGCAACAGTTCGCGGAACCCGCAAGTTTCTATCTCTAATAATAGCCAAAATATGCTGCAATTGCAACGAATTCCGAACACCCTGTGCATATATGTATATGGGGACTAAAACTGAAGTGGTCCCATCATGCTTAAGAAAAACCCACATTAATTTTTAATAAATAAACTTTTATGTAATACTTTTTATTTAATAACCTAGTTATTTTTAGCATCTAGGTCACACAAAAATTTACGTCAGAAGCCATTTCCTTTATCAGAACTAATAAGTCATTTATAGTCTACATTATTGTAAAATATTTTAAACATTTCCTATGTGCAACACTTCTTGTTTTTAAATATAACCAGGTATACGTTCTTTTTGTTACAAAATTTCTTAATGTTATTGTAAGAAGTTTAAAACTGATGCAGATAAAGAAAACAAAGGATACTACAATTAAGTTAAGGTCGAGCAGTAACCTTTATTAGTGTCAGTTATGTAAATAATTGAAGAAAATCTGATTTATGTTTATAATCACATATTTGGTATTTTCTAATTTTATAATATTTCATTAATGATATAAACATTAGATATATCTGTCTCGAGCTTCCTAGTTAGGGATCCCTGGACCATTTTTCTAAGTCATTACTAAGAAGCTAATTTTGACGAGAGCCCAACTTTTTTCTTACAACAATTTTCGTTGGTGGTAGCTTACAGGGTTAGCAAGGTTGAAACATGTAGATTTGACGAGTATAAAAAATTATTACTAACAGCGTAATTCGCTGTTAATTCTGAAGATAATAATCCAAATAAACCGAAAAAATATGTGACCTACAAAATTAAAGATTTCATTCAAAGAGTCCTTCACCACCAACATGTATGATTAACGATGTCGTAAAAGTTACTACTAACCAGCTGATTTTTTTTTCTGTTGGTTAATTCATATTTATATAATTTAACACCCACATTGTCCTACAAATTGCGGGGTACGTAGCCCTGGTCCTACGCTCAAAAGATGTGGTACTTATACTAGAGAAAAAAATTACTAACAACCTGAATCTTTGCGATTAGCTTCGTTTTCGTGAGTCGCCCAACTTTTTCCCTTGCAACAATTTTTGTTGGTGGTAGCTTATAGGGGTAGCAGGGATGAAACATGTTGATTTGACGGAAAAAAAAATATATATTATAACTATTTGACAAATCTTAACGTTCGTTGATTATATCGATTATTAAAACCAGGTAAATTACGTGAAAAATATGAATAAAAAATTGTAGTTAAAAAATAAAAATTGTTGCTGATTAAAAACAGGTTGTTAGATTAGATTAGAATAGGGCCGGGATAACCCATGTAATGAAGCCGCTCGGCTTATTGTGCGCCCTGTCTTTTAACGTCTGGGTAATGTCAGCCAGACGGGACCTACAGCTTAACGTGGGTTCCGAATCACGGTCCTATGAGCGACAACTTAAGACCTCGTTCCCACCCAGGGGCACTACTGAACCAACTGAGTTGGGTCCGCATGTCTACAGTTGCGCAGGACACGGCAAAGTATGTTCCGGTACCCTGGTCCTTTGGTGGCCTTCAGCGTTGATACATTTTGCACTTTGTCCGTCTGATGTTGAGCTAACCACTAAATTTCCGACCAACTTATAAATAAGTATTTGGCCTTAGTAGGATTCGAACCCACCTCACGTCTGTTGTGCGCTCAACAGGTTGTTGTATGTATATTAAAAAAAAGAGTTATTTAAATTTTAAGACATATGTTTTTACCTTATGCTGTGTTTTAAATAGAAAAACGAACATTGCAAATCTTGTCGGACTAGCAATACCAACCCGTTTTTGTAGGACATTACTTTATTTAGACAAAAACATGATAACCTAACACGTGATGTCTTTGTCCTACAGTTACTAATAATTTATTTTGTGGTATTGACAATTTTTGAGCGTACGACCAGGAATACGACCCCGCAATTTGTAAGACAATGTGGGTGTCAAATTATATCCTAAATATTAAGTAATTAACACACAAAAAATCAGCTGGTTAGTAGTAACTTTTTATGACATCGTTAATCATATGTTGGTGGTGGAGGACTCTTTGAATGAAACCTTTAATTTTTTTAGTTTATTTAGAATATTAGCTTCAGAACTATCAGCGAATTACGCTGTTAGTAATAAATTTTTATACTCGTCAAATCAACATGTTTCAACCTTGCTACCCCTGTAAGCTACCACCAACAAAAATTGTTGTAAGGAAAAAAGTTGGGCGTCTCGTCAAAACGAAGCTACTCACGAAAAATTAGCTTGTTAGTAATGACTTGGAAAAATGGTCCAGGGATCCCTAACTATCCAAGATAAAACAATTTAAAATATAGTTATATATACCAGATATAGTTACCAGAAAAATATTTAAACCAGTTTAATTTTCTTTTAAAGTGCTCGCCAAAAAATCGGGACAAGCAATTTTTAGCACCATATTTAACTTGTAGTAACTTTTGAAATAAAAAATATTTTTAGCTGCGGATATCGGTTTGCTAAAGCCCATTTCGTCTAGATGACATGGCGCAAAATGATTTTTGAAAAATAATCAAATGTTCATGGTATACAGGGTGGTCAATGAATAGATGCAAAATTACAAAAAGTTTAGAGGTGTGTGATTCCGGTAATATTTTTTTCGCATTTATGTATAGGTCATTAGTAAAGTAATATCAATATCTCCAGACGTTTTTGCCAGTTTTTTGATTACAGCCCTTTAGCCCCAAAGACACTGCTAAACAAAAAATGTGTCAAAACTTTGCTACCAATATCTTTAAAACGATGTAACTTAAAAACGGCTTTACCGATTTCCACCAGGTTTTCACATTCTGAAAGCTTATTTTCTAGTTCTTTTTATTACCTAACCACTTAATTGGTAAATGGCCATTTCTATAAAATACAGGGGTCAAACAAAAAGTAAAGATAAAATTGCACAAAATATGGCTATTGTTCGTTTTAAGCTATGACAATTGGGCTGTACGTTGTTGTTTGGTTTGAAATTTGGTCAATATGCAGCTTCGGTCAATACCTCTGGACGGTTTTTACTTTTTCGATTAGTGCCTTTTGGTGACAGATACGCTACCAGGCAGATCCATTGTCCTAAAATGTGTCTTTTGTGGATTTTTTGATGTGATCTGGAAATTTTAAATTAATTACTACCTAATGATGTTTTTTTTGTACAGGGTAATCAAACAAAACTGACTCTTTCATTATACAGGGTATTTAGATTTTAATTGGAAAAATTTAATAGACGATAGAACATGAAAAAATAAAAAAAAGTCTATATAAACATGTATGTTTAGAAACTTCGTTCTCGAAATACAGGGTGTTGAAATTTTGGAAAAAAATAGTTTTTATTCATAGCTCAAAAATCCCTTGGCCGATTTTCCTTAAACTTGACAGGTTCATTCACACATAAATCCCTGTACCTATTCGCATTCATAGTCTCACCTATCAAAATAACCATTTCCGTTCTTCCATTACTCATGATACCACCCCATACAGTAACACCACCCCCACCAAACGCAACCCTTGCTTCCATATTCTCCTCACGGTACCTTTCATTCCTCTCCCTCCAAACTAAGATTCGTCCATCAGATGCATGCAAATGAAATTTACTTTTATCCATTTGTATGTGTAAAGCAACAATTATTATTTTAAAAAAATGAACACATTCAATGTATGTTTTAGGAGGCCACTAAAGAACAGGAATTTTTTTTTATTATTTTGTGTTCTCGAAAACGAAGAAAAATACAAAAAACATTTAAAAACAAAAAGTTGTATTTTTCTTGATTTTTCTAAAGGGCCAAGCAATAAAGTATTAGTTTTTATTTTTTTCTCAAAAACAAAGCAAGATACGAAAAATTAACAAGAAACAAAAAAGTTGTATTTTTAAATGCTTAATCTAAAAAAATACAAAATTATAAAAAAGCAGTGGCGTACCATTATTTTTCCATCTTTACTAACTAGATTGCCCTCTGGGACGCCACTTCAATAATTACGGTAAATCTTATTACATCAAAGGATACCTCTTATCATGAGAAACAAACCTGTCAAGTTTAAGGAAAATCGGCCAAGGGATTTTTGAGCTACGAATAAAAAACTATTTTTTTCCAAAATTTTAACACCCTGTATCTCGAGAACGAAGCTTTAAAACATACATGTTTATATAGACTTTTTTTTATTTTTGCATTTTCTATCGTCTATTAAATTTTCCCGATTAAAATCTGAAACACCCTGTATAATGAAAGAGTCAGTTTTGTTTGATTACCCTGTACGAAAAAAAAATCATTAGGTAGTAATTAATTTAAAATTTCCAGATCACATCAAAAATCCACAAAAGGCACATTTTAGGACAATGGATCTGCCTGAAAGCGTATCTGTGGCCAAAAGGCACTAATCGAAAAAGTACAAAAACCGTCCAGAGGTATTGACCAAAACTGCATATTGACCAAATTTTAAACCAAACAACAACGTACAGCCCAATTGTCATAGCTTAAAACGAACAATAGCCATATTTTGTGCAATTTTATCTTTACGTTTTGTTTGACCACTGTATTTTATAGAAATGGCCATGTACCAATAAAGTGGTTAGGTAATAAAAAAGAACCAGAAAAGAAGCTTTCAGAATGTGAAAACCTGGTCTGTAAAGCCGTTTTTAAGTTACAGCATTTTAAAGATATTGGTAGCAAAGTTTTGTCACATTTTTGTTTAGTAGTGTCTCTGGGGCTAAAGGGCTGTAATCAAAAAACTGGCAAAAATTTCTGGAGATATTGATGTTACTTTACTAATGACCTATAATTAAATGCAAAAAAATTATTACCGGAATCACACACCTCTAATCTTTTGTAATTTTGCATCTGTTCATTAACCACCCTGTATACCATGAACATTTGATTATTTTTCAAAAATCATTTTGCGCCATGTCATCTAGACGAAATGGGCATTAACATACCGAAATCCGCAGCTTAAAATATTTTTATTTCCAAAGTTACTACAAGTTAAATATGGTGCTAAAATTGCTTGTCCCGATTTTTTTGGCGAGCACTTTATTTAACAATTGATGAGTGGAAATACTAAGTGTTTTAAGTACCTAAATATAAATTTAGCTTATAAGCCTAGTTTAAGGTGGCGATTTTTTTCATATAAAATAAATAAAAAGAGGCTTTATTTGAATATATGCTCAAAACGCCGTAGTATTGAGCTACAGGGAGTTAAAATTTATAAAAACGTATTTTTTAATGAAATCTATTATTTTCGCATAAATAAATACACAGTTTCAACTGATGCAGATAAAGAATACAAAAAGAATATAATACTACAATTAAGTTAAGGTCGTGCAGTAACCTTTATGGGTGGCATGTAGTCAGTTTTGTGATTAATTTTTATTGTATTGTTGTAATGTTATCCACAATAGCTGTCACAGCATATCTGTTTCGCGCTTCAAAGATGAAACAACTTAAAATGTTATAGGTATCAGAAAAATATTTTAATACTTACTTAAATTGTTTTTGATTTAAGTATTTTTACCTTTTGTTATTTTTAACAACTCTTTATTATTACATTTAACAAAAGACCAGTGAAAGTTATTGTCTTAATAGGCAGAAACTAAGTAGTTTATAATTTTATACTCTTGTACAGTGCGTCCAATCTAACTTGTCCACATTTTAAATGTCTATAACTTTTATTTCTTAACCTAAAAAGTGATCCAAAAACCAACTTCTAGAGTGAATTGTCAAGTTTTTTTATGGTATAAAGATTACACAAAACAATTTTGTAAACAGAATATATTGTCATAACTTACTTTTTGCTAAATAGGACATCCTGTATATTATACTACCATTAAATAGGTCTTGCAAAGAGCTTTACAAAAATACTACATTTGATGTATCTATCTTTAATAGTTTCTGAAATATGACCCTTTAAATTTAAAAAAGATAATGGATGTAATTTCCATTTTATCTGCAGTAAGCTTAGTCCTGTAAGTAGGTATAGTGGAAATTACATATAAATATTTTCAGATTTAAATGGTCATATTTCCGAAACTAATAAAGATGGATTATATCACATGTAGCATTATTTTAAAGCTTTTTAAAATACCTTTCTAATGGTGGTATAATATACAGGGTGTCCCATTAAAAAAAAGAGTTATGCCAATATGTTCTGTTATTGAAATTGTTTTGTGTAATCTTCATTAAAAAACTTGATAACTCAAAGTTGGTTTTGAATCATTTTTAGTTAAGAAATAAAAAGTTATAGACATTTAAATTGTGAACAAGTTAGATTGGATGCATTGTAAATATTTTTTTAATAAATATGAAGGGTATCTCTAAAAGATCTGTACAAAATGCTACTACCAATTTCTTGGACCAAAATACAAGAATTTAACGCAATTTATCTTAGTAAATATAATTAATTGTGGGCGGGATGCAGTGTATTTTATTATATTATTTATTAAGTTATTTTAAAATGTTTTTAAATTGTTATTATTTTTCTTAATTTTGTGTTTTGAGGTTTTTAAAAGTAAGGAATCGAAAACTTTTTATGTTTTTGTTGTTAAATGTAGAGGGCTGCAGTCTTTTGCTTATCTTTAAATTGTCATTTTCTTTTCTTTTCGCTTTATCTAGGCCAACTGGCAGTTTTCAAACGGTTTTACTAAGCTTGACCTGTGAATTAGTAATAATTTTTTATTTGTTGAGTCAAATCAAGTAATTGGAATTTGATCTCCTTTCTGACGACTGATCGATCTGAAATTTGGTAAACACTCTTAATTTTGATGACACAACAATAAATTACATTCTTTAGGATTGTAAATCCAAGATGGCGGATTACATATTACTTTACTACAGCCTCAATATGGGTATCAAATAAAGGGGCTTGTTTGGTAGAATACAGCTTACTATAAAAATTGAAGTCCAAGGTAACCGCCACCACAAAATGGCGGATGACATATTTTTTTCTAAAACTACCTTAAAATAGGTATCAAATAAAAGGGCTTGATTCGCAGAATAGCTCACTATAAAAAAAACTAAAATCCAAGATGAACGCAGTCACAAAATGGTTAATTACATATGTTTTTCCACAACTACCTCAATATGTGTATTAAATGAAAGGGCTTGATTGATAGAGCTCACTATGAAAAAAAATCTAAGATGGCTGCCGCCACAAAATGACGAATCACATATTTCCCACAACTACTTTAATATAAAATCGTTGGTTAGTTCTGATTAATGGATGGTATTTATTTGGGTACAAGCCAAAAATTAAATTAAAAGTACTAAAAAATAACAAACAAGTTTTATGATTAAATGAAAATACAAAAATGTCATTTATATAATACTTTGCGAATGCAATAAGTTTTATATAGGTGAAACTTGTAGACCATTAGCCAAACGCATAAAAGAACACAGATCATACATTAAAAACACAGAATTTCATAAATCAAAAATCTGCCAACACGCATTTGATAACAATCATAGAATAAACTGGGATGCTTCGAGCATTTTAGCAAAGGAAACTTGTTCTAAAATCCGCAAAATCAAAGAAAGTGCGTATATTATTAAATAAAGATGATTGTGTAGCATCAATTTCGGTTAATTTAAATTACACTTGGTTGCCTTTGCTTGATACTAAAGTATTCAGGAAGACTAAAAATTAACTAACTATTTACTTTATTGTAATATAAACAATAAATACACCAGCAACCAGTAATCTATGTCACTATGAAACTATAACCAAACAAACATATTTTTGACATTTAATGTCAAAGATTTCAGAATATCCTAAAAAAATAAAAATTTTGAATTTTAAAACCTTTAATAATAGTTAATTTTTATTTTATTATTTTTATTTAATTTATCTAACAACGCTGGCAGATTTGCCACCGAAACGTCGATTTTTAATTATCTTTACTTGTTTTATTTTTTTTGTTTTTTTAGTACTTTTAATTTAATTTTTTGGCGTGTACCCAAATAAATACCATCCATCAGATCCACGAACTACAGAACACATCTTTAATTAGTTCTGATTAGTTATATATAGAGATTAAATAAACTCAATAGCAAAAACATTATTTAACAACAAAACTAAAAACTTAAAAATAGAATTATAAACAAATTTGTTTATGACAGTTTTATCTTCTACTATAATTATAAAAAATAATTCGTCAATTGGAACCTCCCTAAAAAGGTTTAAAATAATCTAATCGTGGCCCACTTATTTCTGGCCTAGGGACTATCATATAAAGATCAAAAATTAAAAATATTTAAAGGTAAGATGTCAAATAGTAGCAGATGAAATGTTATTGTTATTATCTGAAATTGGCATTTACTATTTAAATAAATAACACATCCCAGGTGTTCTGTTAAAATAAATAAGTTAGGGTCATTTTCGCCAAACCGGGAAGCAACAAAACATAACTGAATCTATGAAACAATGCACATTTAGGTAACATGTCCAAATTTTAGTTTAATATTTAAAAAATTTAAAGTTAAGGGGGCTGTGGTGACACCAGATATTTGAAATACATTCTCCGGAAACCATTGAACCGATTTTAACACGTTCGCTACCAAGCGGCTCATATATGATTTTTAGACCGCCGGCTCAAATGTGAGCCGGCTAAGCATTATAATACTAAATGCGAGTTTAAAAATTCGGGGTTTCGTAGCGGTTTTGTTTTAAAAACACGGTCTGTGTAATGCTTCGGCTCGTATGTGTCAGGTGGTCTGGGTGTAGCATTTAGTATAAGTATAGTATTTATTTTAGTTAATTTTTTGGATATTTAGAAGATATTTTTGTTTAGTTTTTTATGTTAAAGATATCATAGAAGCAATTTTTTTTTAGTTATTTTTTTAGATATTTAGAAAAAAAATTATAGTCTTGCCAAAAATTTTGTACAAGAAATATATATATATATTTTTTAGATTTAAGTTTAGTGCTTTTAGATTTTTAGAATTATTTTTTTATTAACGATTTTGATATCAAAAATGTACCTATATAATGTTAGCAAATATCTATATCTAGTGAAAGTAACTTTTATTTACGACTCGAGGTCTATTTACAAAAAAAAAAAATGTAATAAAATGGACCACAGACTCAATATACGAGTCGGGTTAAATAAACACTCAAATATGTTGAATTCCAACACTACAACTAATTAGCACTTCAATAAACATCAAAATAAAGTAATTTTACAAAAAAATAATAAAGTGGTTTATGGGGTCGAAACACAAAATGACCCTCGGTAGCGAACGTGTTAAAAAGGTGAAGTATGTTGAATAGAAAATTTGTAATCATTTAAGGTAAGTGTCACTTGACCCCCTTACCCATTTAAACTTGTTGACGTTTGTGTTGGTGTGTGTGGAGAAAGGAATAACCCTAGACAAATAAATTTTATCACACAAATGTGTCTCCCTTAAAATAAAAATCGACTTGTTAAGGGATTTTTTATACGTGTACAAATAAGGAAATTATAGGAGGTGCCTCGTTTTAATTAGAGTGCACTGTATAGGGTCTTTTAGTTTAAAAGATATGTTTATACATATATATATATATATATATATATATATATATATATATATATATATATATATATATATATATATATAAATAAATATATATATATATATATATATATATATATATATATATATATATCGTATTAAAATAAAATATTAATACGAGACCACGTCAAATATGAATACGTCAATAATAACGAAATAGACATAAGTTCACTATGTGAAAATGATAATTTGTCATTTTTGCATTTTTTACTGGTTTAATAAGTACGAGTTATACACGGTTGGAAAGAGGATGTTCTAAGCATTTTAATATATATATATATATATGTACCTGGGTGTCCGAATAACTTGGGGTACATGGGGATCTTGGAACCGTTGGAGATACAAAGTCGGTTGTGGAAGAAAAGTTGCGTACCAGAGTGCCCAACAATATTCCGTTTTGAGCATTTTTAACTGGTCTCTTCAAAGATATACAGAGGAAAACGGGAAAATGTGCGTTTCAGAACAACTTTAATATTTCAATCATTATAAGGACTAGACCTGTGAAAATTTCAGGAGAGGGGTAAGACACATCTGCGAATTTAAAAATGAAGTCAAAAATTTCTAGGCCTACTATGCTGCGTGCAGCCAAAATCAACTTTCGTTTTTCTTATGGCCGCCATATTGAATTTTTACATTTTTAAAATGCTTAGAACATCCCCTTTCCAACCGTGTATACCTCGTACTTATTTAACCAGTAAAAAATGCAAAAATGACAAATTATCATTTTTCACATAGTAGACTTATGTCTATTTTGCTATTATTGACGTATTCATATTTGATGCAAGTTCCGTATTAATATTTTATTTCAATATGATAGTGTTGTTAATGATACGTCAAGAAAAGTTTGCTAAGTAGATAAAGTTAAATGCGTTTTCAAATATAGAAAGATATGAAATGTTTGAATGTGTTTTATTTTATGCCGAAGGAACGACGAAATGCTCAGAAGAAAAATGTGTACTTGAATAAATGTTCCTGGAAAGGCGACAACCCAGTAGAGTATGTTTAGGCGTTTGAAAATAATCTAATTAATTATGGGAGTTTTGTGAAATTAAAAGGAATAAACCAGCAAATGAAGAAAAAGAAAATTTAGTTATGCAAAGTGTAATCGAGACGTCTCGTACCTCATTACGGCAAATTGAAGATACAGCAGACGTTGCTCGCTCAACGGCCAGTGACGTTCTTAAACAAATTTCACCCCCTACCGTTAACGAGTATACAAGGGCTTCAAGATGGAGATCAAGCAAGAAGGCTGCAATTCTGCCTTTGGTTTTTGGAACAATGCCACATGAATCCAAATTTTCCTTTAAGAATTTTATGGTCTGATGAAAGTCGCTTTACTAACTGGGTGGAATGTTTATTCGCAAAAATACTGTTTTTTGTCAGATGTGAACCAGCATTTGTCCCATGAAGTGAGGCATCAAATTAAATTTGGTTTTATGTTGGATAGAACTATTTGGTACCCATGTAATTCATTCCTATTTTTTAAGGCTCACACTTTTATGCCGTAATTTTAAACAACAAAATACAAAAAAAATAAAATTAACAAAGTGGTAACTTTAAAAAAATCGATATTATTTTCGTTTAAATTTAGATTATGCCATATTTTTTTAAACTTTAAAATTTTTATTTAAGACTCTTAACAAATATTTTAAGTGATATATCGGGTTTATAGGACGCGCGTCTGTAACGACTTGCGGAGCCCTGTTTTCATGATAAAAAGGAAGAAAAATAGGGATAGAGTTTTGGGGGTCGGGACTATCGTTATAAACATTTTCCCTTTAATGATCCTTTAAAATTCCTTAATTGTCCTTATTTTAAGTTGGGTTAATAACCCAAAACAAGACAACTTTTTTCTGTCCTATTTGTTAATAACAGGAAGAGTGGCTGTAGTAGAAGCTGTTATCAGCATCACCCCTGAAATGATCAGGCACTCTTCTGAAGCAGTATTAAGACGATACAGACTGTGCGTTCGCAAATGGTGCCTTATTTGAACAGTATCTTCAATAGACTATTGGTTTCTGTGATGTTTCTTTTTGCTACTTTTTTACCTAGTCTGCAGCTTAAGTCGTTTTATTGTAATTTTTAAGTTTAGTTTTGATTTATTAGGTTCTTGTGGGATCAAAATAATTTGATCTTTAATAACATTTTACAAAAGCGGTGAACAAAAATGCTCGACCTACTATGTGAAAAATAGTAATTTGTCATTTTTGCAATTTTTTAACTGATTTAATAAGTACGAGTTATACACGGTTGGAAAGGGGATTTCTAAGCATTTTAAAAATGTAAAAATTTAATATGGCGGCCATAAGAAACACGAATGTTGATTATGTCTGCGCGCAACATAGTAGGCCTAAAATTTTTTTGACCCCATTTTTAAATTCGCAGATGTGTCTTACCCCTGTCCTGAAATTTTCACAGGTCTAGTCCTTATAATGATTGAAATATTAAAGTTGTTCTAAAACGCACATTTTCCGTTTTCACTCTGTATATCTTTGAAGAGACCAGTTGAAAATATGCTCAAAACGGAATATTGTTGGGCACTCTGGTACGCAACTTTTCTCCCATTTAACCGACTTTGTATCTCCAATGGTTTCCAAGATCCCCATGTACTTCAAGTTATTCCGGACACCCTGTATATATATATATATATATATATATATATATATATATATATATATATATATATATATATATATATATATATATAATTACTGATTTGAAAACTAAAAAAATTAACAAAATAAGCTGGTGTTTTGTTTATTTTTCTGCGATAAAAATAAAAAGTCAAAGAGATAGAATTAGAATTACAATTTTTTTTTATTTATATTTTGTTATACGAACAGCATACATGTTTAAAATAATTTCTGACCATGTTTATAGACTGTTTTTTTTTTAATATGGTTTATTATACACATACGGTCTAGTAGTATAATGTATACATAAAAAGTAGAAAATAAGAACTGTGATTAATTAATGGTCAAATTTCTTGGTTCATAAACAAAGAGATATCTAACAACTCACAACCTTTTCAAGAACAAACAAATCTTGCGTGTTCCTTATCATTTACTAAACCTACAAGATCATATTGCATAAAAAGCACGTAGACCTTAGTAAAATATTAAAGTAATTTAATAAAATATAATTACCCCCTTGTTCTACATTCTTGAAATTTGGCGGTCACTATGAGCAACCAACTGAAACCATAGTGGACAATCAGTTTTTCTGTTTTCTCACATGCCGAAGACAAAAAATGCCGTTGCGAAATACGATTTTCCATAGAATGACATGCAGTTATTAAGAAACACCGGAGATAATTTTGTTTCTTCGTATAAATACCTCGTTTGTTTTAAAATTAGCATCAAATCCATTCGATTTGTCTTGTATAATACTTCGTGTCTTTAACAAAATAAACAACAGAATGTGCCAAAAATTCGCAGTAGTGCTTTTTGCCCTTGTTGCCGTCGCTTACAGTGCTCCGGCCCCGGGATATTTGGGTGGCTACCATGGTTTACCAGCAGCGACCTCCTATTCCTCCAGAATTGACATTCATGGACCTGAATACGTCAAGACCTATGCCGCACCTGTCATTGCAAAAACGGTTGTTGCGGCTCCAATTGTGAAAACAGTGCTTCCCGCTGTAAGCTACCATGAACCCTTAATTGGATATAGCAGCTATGGATATGGTTTAGGACATGGATATGGTTTGGGACATGGTTATGGTTATGGACACAGCCTTGGATACGGAGGCGGGTATGGACATGGTTATGATGGGCATTATTACTGATAAACGTTAAAAAGTGAATTTATAGTTTAATTGTGATGTTTTGTATATAAATGTTTATAATTTTGTGTTTTATATGAAAAAATAAATAAAAATTTGTTTTTAAGGTTAATTTTGCGTATATTTAAAACTTTTTGCATAAAATCGAAATACAAGGTGTCCAAGAATATGTGGGCAATTTCTCGGATTCATATTCATATATACACACACATAATGTAACAAGTTTATATAAAATATTTTTCTAAAATTTCTCTTTACAAAGATAGGTGCCCTTAGAGGACGCCACTGAAAATCGGTTTTTCTTAAATACCTTTTATATCACTTATAAAAAATATTTTTTTAATATGATAAATACCAGTTAGGAATCCTAAAAATGGTGTTCTTGTAAAATATTTGCTTTCTTTAGTTCACCAGGGCAAACTAACCCTTATACAATAGTACTAATTATTTTTACACCCCGTATTATAAAGAAATAAAAATATCATTTTAAAATAGCCCTAACCCTTAGCTAAAAAAATGAACTCCTCCGATATCGAGAAAGTGAAACGTTTTCGAGAATTGAGAGAAAAGTAGGGTCGTATTAAATAATTTTGATTGTCGGTTCGCCATAGGCTCTTATTTTGTGCATTCTTTAGCTTTAATTAACGAATAATATGGGATCCTCCACAATGCTGCACCATTATTTTTAGTTTCGTGAACATCAAAAAAAAAAAAGTTTTTTTAGTAGCATTTGCAACAGAGTAACCTAATGTTTTTAGATGTCCTCATTAAACAAAAACTTGCTTTTTTCGAAAACGCCTTAATTTATCGACATCTAACAGAAGTACCTTTTTCTTAGCTAAGGATTTAAGTTGCCCAAAAATACATATCTCAATTCTTTATTATACAGGGTGTAAAAATAATTACCACTATTGTGTAAGGGTTAGTCCGCCCCAGGTGAACTAATGAAGGCAAATGTTTTATAAGGATGTCATTTCAAACAGTCCTTACTTATATTTATAATATTAAAAAAATATTTTATTGAACCAAGTACTATAAGAGTTATTCTAGAAAAACCGATTTCCAGCGGCGTCCTTTAAGGGCACATATCTGTGTAAAGAGGGGCTTTAGGACAAAAATGTATGTCACATTATTTTCACGTGTTCTATATGAATAAAGAGCTTTTACCTGATTATTATCTCCTAGTTGACTTTTTTTATAATGTTATATTGGGCGTCTATTAGCTGTACGTTTTCTAAACTAACCGAAAAAAAGAATACAAACTGGTAAACTATGGAATTAAAAGAACCAGCAGAAGCGAATATTCAAAGAACTTCCTTTTTGCAATTTGTCATACAATTTTGACCGTAAAAGAAGTTTTTAAGCCCATTACTATTTAATATATTAAAAAACAGTATATAATAATAAGTCTCTTGAGTTTTTAGGTGAGTCCCAGATCGTTGCTCTTGATATATCCAAAGCTTTTGACCAGGTCTGGCATGCCGCACTTCTTAATAAACTTCCCTCCTATGGTCTTTCAACTAAACTCTGTACTTGGCCCTCTAGTTATCTATCTGATCGTCGTATATCAGTTATTGTGGACGGCCATTCTTCAAGCTTTCACCAAGTTAATGCTGGAGTCCCTCAGGGCTCAGTTCTGGCACCAACATTGTTTCTTCTTCACATCAACGACCTTCTCTTGTCCACAACTAATTCCATTCATAGTTTCGCCGACGATAGTACCCTTCACTCCAGTATTCAGGTTCCTAAACCCATTACTAAACCTGACTTGGAAAACAAACGCAGAGCAATGCAGATATCTCTTTCGCAGGATCTTAATTTAATATTGGATTGGGGCGCTAAAAATCTCGTCCATTTTAATGCATCCAAAACACAATCATGTTCCTTGTCGCGAAAAGAGTTATCAAATACTCATCCTCTACTTATGAGCGGCCAAGTTTTACACAGCAAAGACACCTTTAATCTTGTGGGCGTCACATTTGAAAGTAACCTTAACTGGCATAAACACATTGTATCTATAGCCACGGCAGCTTCAAAAAGCTTGGATTTCTCTCTCAAGCCAAAAGTATTTTTCCTCTTCTAATTTATACACTTTATATGTGTCCCAAATCCAACCCCCTGGGAATATTGTTCTTATATCTGGGGCATGGCGTCCCCCACAACCCTAAGCATTCTTGATTCTATTCAAAGAAGAGCTATTCGTCTCATTAATGATCCGTCACTTACAGGAAGGCTTCCCTCCCTTGCACATCGTCGAGCTGTGGGGGATTTATCGCTTTTATAGGTACTTCCATGGCTTCTGCTCTGAAGAATTGTCCATTATAGTTCCTCCACTTACGGTTCCCAACAGAGAAACTCGTGGTTCCGCGCGTATGCATCCCTATACGGTCCAACTGGACAGGCCCCGAACTTCCCACTTTGTTCGTTCTTTTATCCCTAGAGTTTCTAGGATGTGGAACCTGCTGCCCGCGGAGGTCTTTCCTTCCCCCAAATCTTCAAGTATTTAAGTCCCGTTTCAACAAACTCCCTCTTACCTCGCTTAAGACACCCACGGTACGTTAGTATTTAGGCTTTTAGCCTTTGAGGTTTGTCCAAAGATAAAAAAATATATATATATACATATATTTGTATTATAAAGTTTAAAAGCTCACAAACAAGATTTTTATTAGTTTTACTACATTTTAATAATTTTTTCAAAAAAATTGAGTTTCTCGTTACATAGAAATTGCTGGACAACAGTCAAAGATATCGATTAAAATAAAGTATTCGTTTTTTGTACAAAAATGATAAAGGAATCAAATGGTTAAAGCAAAACATAAAATTGAATATTGATTTTTTTAAAGAAAAAAATAGTACGCCACTGCTTTTTTTTGAATCAATAATATGCTTAAAATACCCATTAACTTTGGGGTTAATTTGGTTTTTTGATATTTTTCCGTACGACCAAGGTTTTGTTTAAAAAAATAAAGTTATCCTTATCCACGGCAAAATCTTTTAAATTTGGTATGGTGTTTTGTATGTAAAATTCATTTTTGTTAAATTTGTATTAAAGTAAGGCCAAATATTTACATTGCTACAATTTATTGTCATTCAAAAGTTTTTGCTCTTAAAAGGCTATTACACAGCAAAAACCTATCTAAATGAAACACCATATAAAATTTTTGCGATTTTCCCATGCATTAAAATGGCTTCTATTTTTATAAACAAAAGCCTTTCGCCGTTCGTCGTACGGAAAAAAAACAAATTTAACCCCATAGTAAATATGTATTTTAAAAAATAATAATAAATCGAAATAAAAACAGTGGCATACTATTTTTTTCTTCCAAAAATTCAATACAAACCTTGTTTGAACGCCACTGGTATTTTTTAAAAACTTTTACAGCAAAAACTAATTTCGTTTTAAAAGTTAATTTAATTGTTTTTATTTGTTTATAATACATTTTCTAATTTTACAAAAAATAAAAATCCGGTAAATGTTTTTTTTTCCAAATATTTTATTTTAGTTGCTTTTGTATTAATATGTTGCGTTTAAAAGCTTGGCTAAACATTTTTTCCGCCATTTGTTAACAAACAAATTAACTATTTAAATATTTTTCCAAATTTTGTTTTGCCATTTTGTTGTTTTGGCAAGATAATATTTTTTTTTTGAAAATTTATAATAGACAAATAAAAAACTTCTATTAATTTTTAAAACAAAGTCTTGTTTTTTATGTATTTATTATAAGAAGAGCTCCAAAAAAAAATATTGGTACATTATTTAAACTTTAACAGGAAATATTATGAAAACTAAAGCCAATAAAAATTTACCAAATGAATGACTTTAAGAAAAATTAAGTTAAGAAATGATTCCCAAAAAAAAAACATTTTTTTTTAAGTGTCCAGATACCAGTATAATTAATTCGGATTTTAAAAATAATATACAGGTTGTCCAAGAATATGTAAGCAATGTCTCGGATTCATATAGAACACGTAAAAATAATCTAAAAAGTTCCTATAAATTCCCCTCTTACACAATTGTGTTGATTATTTTTTTACTCTCTTTAATAAAGAAATGAAAAAAAAAATTCTTGGGTAGCTCAAATCCTTACCAAAAAAGATACTTCTGTTAGATATCCATAAATTAAAGCGTTTTCGACAAAATAAAGTTTTTGTTTAGTAGGGACATCTAAAAACACTAGGTTGTTCTGTTGAAAATTGTACTAAAAAAACCTTTTTCTTTTGACGAAACTGCAACTGCAGCATTGTGAAAGTTCCCATAATCTTCGATAATTAAAGCTGCCCCTGGCGAACTACGGAAGGAAAATGTTTTACAAGGATACCATTTTTAAGGTGTCCTAACTGGTATTTATCATATTTAAAAATAATTTCATTATACCCAGTAATATAAAAGTTATTCAAGAAAAAGCCATTAGTGGCGTCCTTTAGGGGCACATATCTCTGTAAAGAGGGACTTTAGGAAAATATTTTAAATGAACTTGTCACATTATTTTTATATGTTCTATTTGATCCGAGAGGTTGCCCACATATTTTTGGACAACCTGTATAAGATTATGAAACATTTTTTTGTAATGCATACCTTGTTTGGTGGCGAGCGCCGGCTGCGGGCCACCGCAGGAACGGCAGTTCGGAACCCAATTTTCAACATTAAATTAAAACTATTAAGCTACAACTCCTGAAGCCGGGACATGTCCTACTAAAATTTTCTTTTCTTTTAGAATATATATTTTTTAATTTAACCTAGTTTTAATATTTTTTTAAGTTATAGCTACAGAACGGACACGCCCTTCTTTCTACTCGTTCTTTGTTTATAAGAATTGCAATTTTTTCTAAATTTAAAATACCACCAATGATACTTTTATGCACACAAGAACTACTTTTTAGAGAAAACTCCTTTCTCGACTAGACTAGATCCTTATAGTAGGGGAGCCCAAAAGGGGTTTTCGGGATTTACTACAGCGCGGCAGATTAATATACCCATAAAGTAACATACCTACGGATAAGAGAAACCATGTCATGCTAAAATTTTTGTACCGCTTTTGCGGCAGGCTTGTCATTTTTCCAGTTTACACTTTAAATGCGTCGGTCGAAGCCTCGCCTCGTGTAACATCAAGCGGTGGGGAGACACGTAAGCTTAATGAAATGCCTAAATTGCGGTATTTCAACGAGAAACGAATAAAATTATATTGGGAGTTTTCGCATGACCTGTCCTTAAATCGGCTATTCCATGATAACTCTTATAATTTCCTTACTCTGTGATATACCGTAGGATAGCTTGTACCCAGGTATGTACCTCCACCAAATATGAGCTTCGTATACAATTTGAGAGTGAAGTAAAGGAAACGGAGGGTTAAAAAAAAACGTCAGTTTATCATTTTCGAGCGTAGCTTTTTTTTAATTTTAAAGAAAGTAATTCTGGGATAACTTAATATATATAATACGATATAACCCGAACAATTTTTACAAGCCAAAATAATAATAGTATTTTTTGACATATTTAAAAGTCTATAGCCGCTTCCCCCACTGATAAAAAGGTATAGGGTAGAGCGGGGCTAGTTGAGCAATTTTATACTTGATCGGTTATAGCTCCTCAAAAATAAGGTATAATGGCTTATAATGCATACTGATGGATTAGCAATTTATGCCTTATTAATTGTGTCCATAGTAATTTATTTCTAATAAGTCGAAGTTAGGAGCTACATCTATTTTAATGTAGATAGTCAAGTATGCCCAACGTACCCCATAGGTGAGGTAAGTTGAGCAAGGGTATGGGGCTAGTGGAGCGCTTATAAAGTATAGTCAAATCATGACTTAAATGTTAGATACGATTACAATAAAAATACATTTTGATAATTTGCATTTAATATTTATAATCTTATAGTGACAAAATAAAAAATCTCATTAATAAAACAGCAACGTACCTAGCTTAGCTTAACTATTGGATTTAATATCTATCAATTCATCTTCGTTTTTAAGACTTTTTTAGCGGATTTATTTTGCTTCTCTTGTAATGCCTTCTGTATCTGTTAAAATTGCAGCTTTTCTCTATCTTCTGTTTAATTTGGCTCCTTTTCTTGGACCAGCCTTTGGGTATGGTCGAACTATTTTCAGAGAAAATTTAAGTTAGATAGGTCAGCTCGTTTTCTTTGTTGCTTGTACAAAGTTCGGGTTGCAGCCTCTTTTAAATCTTGAGAAGACTTTAGTAGTCTTACTGTTATAAGTCCGTATCCTAAAAAGTAAAAAAATATGAAATTTTATACTTAAAACCGTGGGGTTAGTTGGGCAAATGTAGCTCAACCTGAAATTTTAAAGGAAAAGTAAATTTATTTAAAAACCGGTTAACATTATATCCAAAATCTTTATACATATTAAAACAGCAATAATTTTACTTAAGATTAACACTTACCTGATTGAAAACGGAATTTTCTAGAAACCTGCGGCAACTCCGATTTTGACGAAATTTGGTATACGGCGGTTTTTGGGGCGCTGATCACGAACCTGAAAGAATTTTTTCGGAAACGTTTTGTTCTTGAGATATTCATCATCAGACTCGAAATTTAAATTCGTCCTATTTTTACAATATTTCCCCTTCTTTTTGCACATAATTCTTAATTTAAAGCTAAAGTGGCACGCAATATTTGATTTTCACCTTTTAAAACCCCCGTTTTTTACGTATTTTACAGTATTTTTGCATTAAATTGCATAGCTATACTTTGAATCATTTCAATCCCAGTGTGCCATGAAGCCCTATGTGTATGTATGGTTGCCGCATTATCAAAGAAAAGCAACGCAATTTAATGCAAAATCAAATATTTTGTGACTCTTTAGCTTTAAATCAAGAATTGTGTGCCACAAGAAGGGGGATATAGTAAAAATAAGCTAAGTTCAAATTTGAACTTTGATGATGAATATCTCGAGAACGAAACGTTTCCGCCAAAAAATTCTTTCAGATTCGTGATCAGCGCCCCAAAAACCCCCGTATACCAAATTTCGTTAAAATCGGAGTTGCCGCAGGTTTCTAGAAAATTACCCAATTATTTTACTTTTTAATCACAAAATAAACAATGCGCACGGATATACTTTTTTCGATTGCCGCGTCACCACTAGTGGTCGCACAATGAGTTCCCCTCGCGCAACCCCTTCTTTATGCTATTTGATGCTTTCGCGTGCGGTCGATAGTTTTTAAGATATTTTGATTGCCCAACTTACCTCTATGCTTAACTAGCCCCGCCCTACCCTACATTATATAGCATTTTTTACTTCTTATCATCTAAGCTTTGGAACCCAATAGGTCTCTATGACGCTCGAGTAAATCCCCATTTAGCATCGTGGGCTCCCCTATTAGGTAAACCCAGGTAAACCGATCATATGCTACCTATAACCAGTAATTGTCAGTTTGTATTCAAACTGTCATAATATATCAGTTTGTAATGAATATTTTTCAGCATTTATTAATTAACTTGTCTAGCGGCATTTTTTAAAGCAAGGTAATTTGCTTAACTTAAGTGATATGGCACGGATTTTTCTTAAAGCAACACCTCAAATCGAAGCTGACAGAAATCTCCTTAGATTTAGCTCCTATGAAGAATACTTGGACTCTTTGTCTACTGCTCAGGATGCATGTTATTTGCAGAGTATAGAAGCATCTAGAACTATTGCAAATTTAGGTTTGTATTTGCTCAGTAGCGTGCTAGATTAGCTATTTAAAAAAATTAGAATATGTTTTATTTTTCATTAACTTTCCAGTCGATTTTTAGTTTTGGGTAATGGTAGGTCAGTACTTTCTTAATTTTTCCTTTAAAGTACATTATTGTAACAATATTTTACAACAATTTACACTTAATAAAGTGCGCATAATCACATTTAGGGCAGCCAAATTAAAAAAAAAAACTTTTTAAAACTGAAATATTCCGAAATTTTGTACGTTTTTGGCTATTCATTAGTGAAACGAATTTGTACAGTTCATCAGCTGTTCTCTTTGTGTGCCTATCTTCATGGTGTTTTTATGTCTTTGCAATGTTTTCGCTATTACGATTAATTTAAGGAAAACGGCGTATCTGTTTGCAACTTTACGCATCCGAGTTGTATATGGGGTTGATTTCTTCTAATAAAATTCAACGAGCCCGGAGGGCACGTTTGCAAAACGTTCAATTGAATATCCACTTCTATATTTCGCCTTCTCTTTGTAGAATTGTGTGCAAAAGAAGGGAGAATTAGTGAAATAAAGTTAGTTTTTGCTAGTATTGGGCGTATAGAAAGGTGCTTGCTATACGCCCAATACTAAGAAAAACTATAACCCTGCAATTTGGATTCAAGAAAAGAGAGAGACTACAGTAAAAAGCACAAGCATGTGTAATTTTATTAACTCGAAGAACTATAGACGGTCATTCAAAACTGTCACATTTGGGTGGTCAGGTTAGTTCTGGTTAGTTATTTTTTTAATTCGCATTAAGAATATTCGCACAATTTGACAATGCCGTTAGTGTCTGTCATAAAATGACAATGATATCAATGAGTTTCAATAATTAGACGTAACAAAAACGTTGATTTTTGCTGTTTTTAAAATGAAATAAATCTAAAAATATTGAATTTTTCGCAAATTATTTTTCTTTCTATATATATAATAATATATTTCTTATATTTACTAGTTGGGGCATGTACTTTTTAATAAAAACGATTTTTATACAAATTCAACTGTCCCTAAAGTTGACCAGCACCTTAGTTCTGCTTAGTTTTTGTCTCAGGCCGGTCGCAAACAGCCACTTGTGGTCGCCAGCGGTGGCCGCTTCAAGTCGCTATATACGGCCACTTGCAGTCTTTTGTTTTTTGTAGCTCTCCACTTTCTTTATCTTACTCTTAAATTGCCAGATAAGTAGAATATACACTGTTTAGCTGTAATTTACTTACCCTATCTTAACCTGACGCTCTCGAAAAGTTCTGATGGATATATACAGGGTGTCCACTAATTATTAGTACACACACAAAATATTAAGATTTAAGCACACATACCTATATCCAAAAGTTAATAATAAGAAAGATACAGGGTGTCAAATTAAAAAAAAATATTTTAAATTTATTTCGATAATTTTTGATACATTCTGAATATTTTATTAAAACTTATTATTCAGGAGTTTTTGACATAACCAATTAAAACTGATAATAATTTTAATGTGTAAATCGAAGATGGCTGACTACACTACTTAAATTTTTCTAAAACGTCCTAACTTTTTGTGCTACACTGTATACCATCTAAGTAAACCGATAAACTTCTCTATGGTTTCTTTACAAAAAGATATATTTTGTAAGAATGGCTCCGAGCAACCGTTTTTAAGATATTTGAATTAAAGTGGTTTAGTGCAACCAAAATATGCCTTTAAAAATACCATTGTATTGCAGTTAACATATGTTTTTTATATAATTGATTTTCAAGTTTTTAGTTTTGTTGTTAGTTAATACTTCAGATTCCTATTAAGTTCATTTAATGCATCACCATAACTAACCAGAAGCAACCAACGATTTTATATTGAGGTAGTTATGGAAAATATGTAACTCGCTATTTTGTGGCGGCGGCCATCTTGGATTTACATTTTTCATAGTGAGCTCTATTCTACTAACCAAGCCCTTTCATTTGATACCCATATTGAGGTAGTTGTGGAAAAAATATTTAATTCGCCATTTTGTATCGGCGGCCATCCTGGATTTAAAATCATAAATTTATTGTATTGTCATTAAGAAAGAGTGGGTACCAAATTTTAGATCAATCGGAAGGGTCGTCAGGAAGGGGTCAAATTCCAATTACTAAATTTAACCCAAATAAATAACTAATAAACAGGTGAAGTTAGGTTAAACCGTTTAAAAAGGGACGACCTCTTCCTAATTCTTAAATTTATTAGCCTTATTTTGCGTTTCTTTACTTATAAGATGGTGATAGTAATATACTTACTAGAAGGATGATAAATAACCCTTTAAATACCAAAATTTTATATAAAAACTATTCAATGTTATAATGTATTTTTAAATTGCATTTTAAGGATACAAAAGCTCAGGAGAAACTTCAAGTAAAGAGCAATTCGAGAAGACTTGCAGCCGTTTTAGCTTATCTTTACCACTGATCTCGATGGATTGCCAATGTTATTACCTGAGCGAAACAAAAGTTACATTTCATGGGCAAAAAAACGGGTTTGTGAGCAAGCAAATCAAGGGTGAACGCGCCTGGCGCCAAAAAAACTATCCGCATTATAGGAAAGAATTTGTCGACGGCGTCTTGGTTTTTGTTCGGAGTACGGTAGCCAATAAGCGTCACGGTCAGACCGCGGACGGATGGTATGGGGTGCGGGTGTTTGTATTTTGCCACGGCTTTTAAGTGCGCATGTTCGTCCACCCACTGCGCGAGGTCGTAAAAATCCGAAAAATGCTTCTTGCCACTGCGGCTCTAAATGTAGGTTATCAATGATCTTTACCCACCAAATAAGGCGTTCAACTTATTAGCCTTATTTTGCTTTTTTACTAATAAGATGGCGATCTTAACTTATAAGATGGTGATAGTAGTAGGCTTTATTAGAAGAATGATAAATAATCCTTTAAACACCAACATTTTAAATAAAAACTATTTAATGGTATAATGTATTTTTAAATTGCATTTTAAGGATACAGAAGCTCAGGAGAAACTTTAAGTAGAGAGCAATTCGAAAGAAGACTTGCAGCCGTTTTAGCTTATCTTTACCCACCATATAAGGCCTACGAATTATCGAGTGAAGGTATTGTGCCACCAGATGCAGATTCTTTTTAAAAGAACTTTCTTCGAGGTAACAGAAGCTGTATGTTGATAAGTGTGTTTAAATGTAGCCTCATTGCAAACAAAAAAATGTTTTAAAATATGCTGGCCGAAAAGTCAACGATAATACTAAATGGACTGGTGAAACAACTTAAACAAGCATTAAAAAAAAACCTAAAATGACCCCGGTAGAATATCGATGGTTTTCCAGCTATAGGCACCCAACACAAATTTTTACAATTTTGAATGACCCTCCATATTATTTGCTAAAATTTATTAGCGCTTCTACTATTTTAGGTACCCAAAGCAAAACTTTTTATAAAGAATATTTTTTTAGAAATATCGAAAATATGAAAGTTTATAGGTAGGGGAGTTCCGCGAAGCCCCTCTCAGTAGGTAAAGCCGTCCATCGTCAACATTTCTAAACTCAACTTTTAATCGGACCAAATTTTATCACCCAATATAAAGAATAAAGGTAAAATGCTAACTTAGCTAATTTGCGATCCGCGAAACCGCTTTTAATCCTTCAGTCGTCAAAAAACGTTTTGGATCTAATTTTTGGATGCAGGTTAATGAATTTCTTCTTCTGTGAAAATTCAAATCTTACTACGATACATACGTATTACTTTGCATCATTATTAACAGGTTGTTTTTAATTGTTGGTTAAAAAAAAACAGGGTATGATTCCTTAGCTTATTATAGGAAGAAAAGTGTGTTAATATGTTCCAAAAACCAAAAAATTTCGAAAAAACTTATAGTAAAAATTGTTATACTGGATATAAACCTTTTTAAATAAGTATTTATTATTAATTATGATATTTTAAAAATTAAATCCTGGTGTGATTCTAATTTGCTTACTTTTAATATTAATAAAACTAATATCCTAACATTTAAATGTACTCTTAATAACATATATATGAATGATCAAATTGTTAAATATTCTTCATGTACTAAATTTCTAGGCCTTTTTGTCGATGTTAAAGAGCCTACTCTCAAACTCTTAAGTTTTCGTGGTGGCGACATTTTACGAACAAAGCACTGTTGACTATGCTGAAGAGCAAAGGTATGATTCCGAGCACCGCGGCAGGCTGCTAACCGCCAACGCAAGCGCCAGAACGATATACGTAACGAGTAGCGTTGCTGGCAATGTGAATGGCTCTGGCGATGGCGCTTGCGTCGTCGGTTTGCAGTAGGCTACAGTGCTCAAAGAATTGGTAAAATATTCATCGATAAAATTCCGGCTGGCTCTTCGAAGATTCCCAATACAACACAAAAACAAAACGCTAGCGTTGCAGCGGCCATCCGACCTATAAAATATTCGTTTCACTTCGACCTTGACTTAAAATTTCGACTCATAGAGACTTATTTATCACTTATTATAGGCAAATTATCTGCTTTAATTTGTGAAGATTTTTGAGTTAGAGAATATCGAGTTATAGAGATTAAAATACACGGCAATTGTAGCAAATGAGCAGGGAACAGCAATAAACTTCGATTTAGAGAAAACTTCGAGTTGTGGAGGTTTGAGTTATAGAAGTTTTACTGTATTTAATGCGACCAAAAAGAGATTTGCTGACGATTTAGCCGCCTGTAATTTCGTGGCAGGCTATTTGAAAAATCTTTTTGGTCTCATTAAATATACTCTTCAACGTGTCCAAAGGGCAGCTTTTGGTAAAATTCTGACGAACTTGGACAAATTGAGGTACCTGTCTTACCTGAGTGACGTCATAGCTACTTTTGCTCGCCTTATGCCTTGTTCAGACACGGCTACTAATTCCGTGCGTGTGGACAGTATAAACTAGGAAAGTAGTTGTCCATACGCACGAGAATACTTAATTACTCGCTATGCGACTAAATTAATAGCCGTGTCTGAACAAGGCATTAGTGAGAACCACTGAACTCGATGGACTGCCAATCTTATAACCTGCGCGAAACAAAAGTTACATTTCATGGGCGGAAAAACCGGTTTGTGCCCAAGCCAGTTGAGGGTAAACGCAACCGGCACCAAACAAACTATCCGCATTATAGAAAAGAATTTGTTGACGGCGTCCTGGTTTTCTGTTCGGAGTACGGTAGCTAATGAGCTTTAAGGTCAGACCGCGGACGAAGGGTACGGGGTTCGGTGTTTGAATTTTGCCATTGCTTTTAAGTGCGCATGTTCGTCCACCCATTGCGCGAGGTCGTAAAATCCGAAAAATGCTTCTTGCCATTGCGGATCTAAATGTAGGTTATCTATGGTGAGGACCCATTTCATGTATGGTTGGTATAGGAGAGTCATTGATCAACATATGAGCTTTGGTAAAATACTGGGGGTCTGCTATTCACTGAGACTTAACTTGTTTTAAATTTAAGAGATTCAATATCGATATCGATTATTTAATTTCAGGGAGCGTGCAAACAGAATAGGCGTCTTATCAACTATTATATTTTTAAGAGCCTTTACCAATAATGGTATAGAGGTTTCTGGATATATTGATTATACGGAAAGGTTAACCAAAGAAGACTGGAAACCGATTTTTAGAAGTATGTAAATATTATTTAAATACTTATATATTGTATAAAGTGTAGGTATGTTGAGCTTAAATATCAGGATCTTGGATCTTGGATGACAAAATGAAAAATTAAAAGCAAATTGAGAATAACCTTTTTTGTTAAATGTAGCTGACGCTGTGGGAGTATTCAAAAACTACTTTTTCTATTTGCGTGCTTAAAGTAGATACGCCCCCGTTCGCGTGCACAAAGTTGAACTTTACGCATGAAATTTTACTTTAGGAAATGTAGTTGTTTGTTACTGCAACTTCAAATAAACGTCCAAAACTGGCAAAAATAGTTTGCCGTTGAAAAAACATTAAAATAAAAACAAATGTAGGTTTTACCTTTTCTAAGACACAAAACATTTTGTTCCTAAAACGTGCGCAATTTTTTCTTCTGCACTTAAAGCTTATCTAATATATAGGGTGTTTCCTAATTGCGGTAAGTAAGGCGTACTCCTGAGCCAATTTAATGAATAAAAGTGTACATACACATAGCTCATCAAATT